>CM039680.1:195317584-195481605 GCA_022537955.1 Schmidtea mediterranea
CTCTTGAATATATTTGATACAAGTCGATATGCGACAAAGTTGAATTTTCTGAAGGCTTATGCGTTTGTCTCACATATGCGTGGAACTGAAATAATTCTTCAGTAAGATTTTGGTTGACATCTTCTGGGTATTCTTGTATTAACAGCTCAATACCTCTTTGAAGTTCTACCTTTGTCAATTTAAGATCGGCAAGAAAAGAAAATATTTTCTCAGGCTCTTTTTTTTAAATATGATTCTAGTGCATCTAATAGAGGAATAAATTATCTAATGCTAAATTTATCTTTTGAAGATAGTTCGCCTAAGGCATCAGAATCAGATAAATTTTCATAATTCCTTTGCTTTTTAGCTCTTTTTATTCTTCTGGCAGTTCTATATTCTGTATTCGGCAACTTGTGTTTTGCTTGTTGCTCAAGTGAATCAAACTTTTCCATAATTTCTAGTAAAATATCCAAAAGTAACCTGTACCAATTTGCGGAACTACTAAGTAAAATATTGGGGTTTTGAAGAATTTTATTTATTTGAAAAATGCGTCAGTATTCGATTCCAAAAATGGAGCATAAATACAAATTCAAATTCTTCCATCTTCTCTAAAAGATTATGGGCCTTAAATCTAGTGTCACCCTTTATATTGTTGTCTGAATGTAAATAATTGAGGGCATCAGTGATATCATTGTAATTCTCTAAAATAGCTTCTGTAGATTTTGCGTGTGTCTCCCACCTAGTGTCTAATAAATATTTAGCCACTTTGGAATGAGGTTTCAAATGTGATTTCAAAACTGCCCATCGTTTAGTGGAAGATGAAAAAAGATAAAAACTTCGTTCACAACACGAAAAACATTAACTGCATCAAGACAAAATTCAACTACTGAACGACCTACTAAATTTAAAGAATGACCATGAACGAATCTTAAAAATTTGTTTTTCTTGATAATGTTTTGCTGCATACCATTGTATTTACCAGCCATATTTGCTGCATTATCATAAGATTGTCCTCGACATTTTCTGAAATCAATTTCAAACTCAGTAGTGATCTAGCTAAATAGTAAATCAGCTATACTTTCCCCTGAGTGATCTTTTAGCTCAAAGAAAGTTTAAAATCCTTCAGTTGGCAAACCGTCTTCAGGTGACACATATCTAATAATTAAAGTATGAGATATGACTCGAATCGAATTTACTGAAAAGCTAAAATAGCCAGACTTTTTCACTTCCGCCACAATTATATCTTTCACTTTATTTGCCATGAGTTGAATAATTTCCTCACATATAGTTTTAGATAGATATGAAGGTTTTCCTGAGCCAGAATTTCCATATCGATGAATATGATCTCTCAAAAATGAAACGAATTTTGCTATTAGTTCTAAAAGACCAAAGTAATTACCGTTATTCAGAGTTCCAAATTTGTCATTGTCTCCTCTAAAGGGTAAGCCTCGCTCTACAAGAGTGCAAATTACAGCTAAAACTCTCTCTAACATAACACCAGTATTGCTGATTTTTTTCTTATTTCTTCCTCTAACTTTGAAGTTAAAGTTTTCCCTTTTGCTCTAGTTAAGTACATTAACATAGCATTCCTATGATTTTCCGAATTTTCATGAGATTGAATGATAGCAGGGTTTTTCCAATCATTAAACCCTTCAGAAGTTAATGCTGTTGCATAAGATGCAATGTTTGTAAAAATTTTACAAACAAAGCAAAATTCACGGCCTTTTGAGGAAGAGTACACAAGCCATTCTAGACTATATATTTTTCTCCATTGGCTTTTATTGAAAAAAAAATTGCTTTTGTACAAAATCTGGACTGATTTTTATATTCTCGCTTAGAATTTAAAAATGGTCCACTGTGATACTGAAATTGAGAAGGGCCCTTCTCTATTCAATATGATACATTATTTTTCGATAAATTCGCCCACAAGACAACATCTGTTACAGTAGACATATTTTCGACATCACTATTTAAATTTTCAATATCTTGAACTTGGTGTTTCTCATGAGGTGACTGAAGAAAATTCTGAATATTCATATTATTTTCTTGTGGCTCTTCTTTCTTCTCGTTTGTATATTCATGTTTAGGAAGTTGCTCTTGGTCTAGTTCCATATTTTTACTTTGAGTTGGTGCAACGGTCGCTTTTTCACATACAACTTGCTGCATTGCTTCCGACTGAGTAGTACTAGTTGGAATATGCATGCAAGCAGTTATCGGTGCTAGCTTCTTTACCTCTAATTCTTGAAGTATCTTTTTTTTTGCGTTTGCAAGCGCCACTTTCAAATCTTTTACTCATTCTTAGATTAGAATCTATAATAAAATATTTGAATTATTTATTATTGCGCATTAAAAAAGTTAATTATTTATTATTTATAAATAAAAATAAAATAGTAATTTGAATTAAGAAATGTTATTATTTTGCTGTTAAATTGTTTTCAATTGTCTATAAACACACTAAAAGAAAGTATTGAACCCATTAAACTCAAAAGGCGGAAATGAATTTCTTATAAAGGTACAGACACAGTTTCAAAAAAAGAAACAAGATGGACCGAGCTAACACGAATATAACCGAACGTCTGGGTATCATTGACATCTCGATGACTGATTGACGCGTTTAGCTCATTGATATGATATCAATGGGCCGAACATTTTTGATGTTTATTTATTAATCATATGAGTAGAGTTTCTCCTTTTTTCGGTCAAGTTCTTTATTGTTTACTGTTTTTAGAAGTGTAATTTTAATTTTGCTAATTTAATTGTAGGCCCCTCTTGATCATGAGGCCTTAGGCTGAAGCCTAGTTAGCCTATAGGAAAATCCGGCCCTGCCTATGCATATTTGATGCTCATGCTTCGATACTTTATTATACTTGATTGAAATCAAATATACTCAAATATACTCAAACTAATTTTTACAGATCTCCAACAACTATTGCTTACACCAGTACCAACTTTTTCTACTATACCATATATACTGTCTTTCTTTATATATACTGTCTTTTTTTAAACTATTGAAACCTACGAATTGAATTGTTTACCGGAAATCTAACGATGAAACTTAATTGCGTTCACTCGTATAACATTTTGTTTTCATGGTTATTACGGTTTTGTTTCGTTAAATAAAAAATTACATTTATTTTCATTACTATTGTAAATCAATGGTTCCAAACCTTTTCCAGGCCAGTGCCCCTTTTTAAGCATTTTCTGCTTATTAAATTTTAAAATATAATCATAAAATTTTTATTCAAAATTATAATAGTAAAAAATGCTTAACTATCAAATAATTTATTTTAATGATATTAAATATTAAGTCAATGAAATCATTGAGGTTGATGACGTTCTGTCAAATCATTTATATTTAGCTCAAAGCTTGAAAAAGCAATATTAACACACCCAACTAAAATATACTTAAATAATATCATTTTATAGTAAAATATAGCATATATTTTAAATAATTTATCATGTTTTTATAAAAGCAAGCCCCCTTAACTTTGAAAATTGCCTCCTAAAACCAAATTTAGACTAACCGCATTCTTCCAGTAATTTTCACACAGGTTTGGAACCACTGGTGTAGATCAAATATTTATTTTTAATAATTAACTTTAAGATAACATTTAAAAAAGGTTATGTCAAAAGTTAGTGTTAAATAGAAAATTATTTTTTGATTTGTACTCATAAATTATGACTCATAACAAAAAGAAATGAAATATTAAAAGAAAATAGATGTAATGTGAACAAAAAATTTTTAATTGATTACTCAAGATTATGGGGAAATGAAAAGACTTGGAATAAAAAAATTCTGATAATCTTGACAAAAGAAAATTGAACAAAATGGAGGAAATGAAAGCTTCTATTGTATTTAGAATACAGCAGCAAAAAGCTTTTTATTTTTATAATTAATTACCAAGTTAGAAAAAAATTATCCTTAGATTTAATTTATCTATTAATATAATTTCGCTAAAATTATTTTAAAAAATTTCAAATTTTTTACAACCTTGATTAACAAGAGTTCATTTTATTTTAATTATATGAAAGATTGAAAAATGATGAAAAATAATTACTGTCGTTTTATAAGGTAATCACTAAATGCCCGATGAGAAACACTGACATCGGTAACGCACAGAATTATAATCTCATTTCTCATGTTGATTTTAAATTAAAATTAATTAAAAACATACATAACCTCCCGACCTTAGGAATCTGTTTTTTCTGTGTAATCTTGTTTTTATGGTGCCTTAGAATTCAAGGTAACTATTCATTATTATATTTACTTTTTCATTACAATAAATTATTTTAATACACCACTTTGGAAATATATGCCTTTTACCCTAGGTCATCTGGTTTAAAGGAGATGTTCATATTATAGTGAATCGAAATTTCGTAGAATTCATTTTTGAATCTTCAATACCAAAAGTTATCCTACAGTTTTTAAATAATCAACAATTTCCGGATGAACAATTCTTTTCAACTCTAAACTACAATCCACAGTTCAGAATTGCGGGCTCCTTTCTAGGAGATCCTGATGAATTGGATTCGGGAATTTACCTGGGAAGGTATAAAAACAAAGGTCAATTTACGTGTGGAAGTCGATTTTTTAACCGAAGTATTTGTATATTGGGAATTCAAGATTTGAATATGTTAATCAACTCTCCGCATTTATTTGCACATAAATTCTATGAACACTTTCAACCGGGAGCATTGCGCTGTCTTGAAAAATGGTATTATGATAAAGTGACGGAAGAAATCAAATCGGGCTATGCAAGAGTTAAAGAGAGCTTTTACACTTCACAAGTATTCGTTAAACATCAATATGTTCGACCAACTTTATGACAAAATTGAAAAAGTTCTCGTAGATTAGAAGAAAATTAATGTTTATTTTTCAAGGGTGACAAATGTTTTATTGCGTTTTCTGCTTAGTAATAAATTGATTTTATTTTATTTCAATTAATTAATTACTTATTGACATAGTCTGTTGAATTATGAACATAATTTGTTTTCTAAAATTTTTATTAATCATTTTTTAAATTATATAGTTTTATATCGTTTTATTTTTTCTGAATATCACCATTTTTTTAGTAAATTAAAAATTATTCGTCAGAATACTTAATTGAAAAAATATTCAAAAAGGTTAAATATTTACCCTGTGTATAAAAAATTGATATAAAACAAAAGGAAGTGGCTGGTAAATTGCCACCAACGAGGACGTAGGTTGATGATTGTTTATAAATATATTTACAGTAAAATTCTATTTATAATTTAACAATAAAATTCTCATAAAACATTATTAGCATACGTTAAATTAATAAGGATAAGCACAATTTTGAATCTACTACCTCACACATTGACAACCATATGAGCCATATAAAACTCACCCTTGAGGCAGATTTTCTCGAATCTCTTGACTTATGGATTTTTGTGATTATTAGCCCTATTAAAACCTTAAGAATCTCCTACAAATCATGGTTTCATGAATTATTCTATTTTAACACGTTGGCTACTCGCGTTTTAAAAAGTTTTAAAAAAGCATTCTAATAAGCATAAACTTTTTTATGATGACAAAAAATTCCCGCAAAAATTTCAAATAATTTCATAAATGTCTTTTTATGTAATTGGTTTAAAATAATTATTAGGCTTTTTATTCATTTTAAAATTTAATTTTAAAATAAAATTCATCGTAAAATTTTGTAGAAAATACAATGTCTTTTATAAATAAACTTATAAAGAAATCAGAGTGAAAAACAAAAAAGTCCTTATAATATATTAAATAAATTCTACTCAAGTGTGGCTGCGCGCATGAAGCTTTGCTCAGACCGCTTAACTGCTTAAATAGGCCGTGTATAAATGAGTATATATTTATCACTGAAAAATTATCAACGATATTCTAAAGATTGTCATTTGATTAACCTGTAACCGTAAAGATCTAATTTTCGAAAGTTAACAAAATTTTTCACTTGAAATGTTGATGAATTACAAAAGTTATTCAATTGTGTATTGAAATAAAAGTCAAAGTCTAAGTGCAAATCAACAATAACACAAATATCAAAATGACAAAACTATAAGATCATTTTTCAGTAATTATTTTATCTGGCATAATTATTCAAAGTTTTTAACAAGAATGATTGGAATTTACAAAATTATTTAAAGTACAATAAAAACATAAAAGCCAAATGTTAAAGCAATAAATTTTATTCAGAAAAAATGTGATGTGAACTTTCTTTGAATTCATTACTAATATATAGTTAACAACCAACTAAGCGTCTATAGAACCATTAAATATCCGAATTTGAAGGGACAATTTTGATGAAAAAATTGATAAAGTTGATATCAGAAAATGATGAAGATGAAGATTTTTATTAATAAAATTTGTAATTGGAATTTTTTATTTCATTTTACGTGATTAATTTTTATGTTATTTTATTTTAAAGTTTGATTGTAAGTAACTAGATTAGTCAGTCACCAGTTCCTAAAATTCAGTTGTTAGTAAAAAGATATTAATACCTAGTTTTTGGTACCTAGTAAGTGTATAGATAGATAATAACCAGGTGTTGCTACCTTATAAGTCAATACTTTGTAAGGCTGTGTCTAGTTGTTGGTTCCTAGTGGGTGTATATATAGTGCTAGTAATCAGTTGTTAGTAACCAGGTATTGTTACCTAGTAAGTTAATGCTTAGTAAGGCAGTGGCGTCAATAAGGCTATTTTTAGTTAGTAACAAGGTGTTGACACATTTTTGTCCAGTACCTAGTTATTGGTAACCATAGTAAGTCGGTATCTAGTTAGTAACCGAGTGTTGATAACTTTTTGTTGGAAACCTTTTGTTTTTATTTGATTGTAGGTGCATTTCTTCTTATAAGTTTTATTATAATTATAATTATTTACATTAAAATTTATTTCAAAATAAATTAATTTAAAATTTTTACTTCAAAGATTTTTACATTGATCAACTCTGTCTTTACTATAATTTAATTTAAAAAAAACTTCATATAAGGGACGTCTATAATTTATGTCACCATTTTTAGGCAACTTTTGTCAACAATTGTCAAATTTAAGCGACTCCCTTAATATAATTATGTCACATAATTTATATCCCCCTTATAAACAATTACCATTATAAACGGCTGGCTTGAATGTTCAAAATAGAAAATATAGAGATTAAAAGGTCTACAAATAAATTAACATACACTTTTACTAGTTTTAAATAAGTATACAATAGATTTAAAATTTATTAGAATACTTAGAATTAATAAACAAATCTATAATTTCAAAATACGAGTTTTTAATTGATTGGCAACAATTAATATCATAGCATTTCACAATTTTAAAAAGTATTTACTTGTTCTTACATAGTTTTCTACCAATCTTGATGCTTAGTTAGCAAATTTTCTGCTTCAAGGGCAGACACTTAGGAACAATGTACTCTCCTACCGTTGGAAATTGTCTATGGTTACAAAAGTATACAAACGAAGAAACCGTTCAAACGAAACACTATACCAAGCTTAAAATATCGTTTTTACATGTTAATGCTTCAAAAAAATCGAAGGCTAAACTAAAACTTTTTTACGATTGAAGTGCCTGTAACATTTTATTTTTTATTAATTTTATTAAATTTCAATTAAATTACAGTTGCGTTATTAAAAATAACAAATTTTTTTTTAAACTTTTAACATGATCGCCACATGTTTTATTTTTAAAATATACCAACAACAAGTGAATATCTTCGATCATTCATCGACAATGTTTCACATCAAAATTCAATCGGGGAAATTGATGCTTTGTTTCATGCTAGTTTCAGCATATACAAATTCAGCAGTTCAAATTCAGATCCTAGCTTCTGAGAATAGATTGATTCACAGGAAATATTACCGAAGCTGCACAATCTCGAAAATTGGCACAATTAAAGTGCCAATAAATAATGAATCAGTATTTTCGCGATATGCATGCCATTATACCACTTATAAATCAATCAAGACATTCATCGCAACAAACAACTGTTCTCTCTCTGTCTTAGGGTGGTTTCCTCCCCATACAACGCACGATTTGGATAACTGTCACGTACCCATGACCGAAATCATGTTGGTACTGTACGCAACAGCCGAATGCCATTCGAGCAGGTGAGCGCTATCACTAGTGCTACTCCTCGAAGGACCTTCATTTTCCCAGTCGCTTGCTGCCGATAGAAGGTCTTACGCACTTTACTCTAAAGTCATAGTATCAGTGAACCCTGGTCTTGCATCTTTTCTGAAACGACAATCGTGAGAGTTCCTTTTGGTAGCCACTCTTATTATTCATACTAACCCTTTCATTGTAACCCCTTCCCTGGATTATTACCAGTGTTTTACTACATTAATTAAAAAGATTTATACTTAAAGTTAATAATACAAAATTTAAAATTCGAAGATTTATTAATATAGATAACGAGACATATAAGATGAGTAATACACGGAACTAGACAGGAATAGAGATGAATTACACATTAATTAACAAACATTTCGGAAAACGTCGTCACTGCGATGATAGTGTTCGGATAAATTGTATGGAGATGGGGACTGATTTGTTAGAGATTCTGTTTCATTCATACGCATCAATGTCAGTGGGAAGACATCGACATTTCGCTGGTCTATACGGAGGTGGATTTACATTTATGTTGAAGTCCACGCGAGTGGAGGGTCCTGGCTCATCGGGGTGAGGTAGGTATCCGGGTACCCTGCATGTTAGAATAGAAATTTCACCAGTGTCTAGACCCAGCCGCTCTAGAGTGCGATTTGCCTCCAGTGCTTCATTCTCATCATCCACCAAGTTGATGTGGATGGATCTGGCCGGCGAATGGAAAGTGACTGTTGGTGCGTATAGCACATCAGATTCTAGATCAGGGAATTCAAACTCCTGATACGGAGGTGGGAGATCGTGAGTAGAATAAGGAGCGCTGCTTGGCTCCGTCGAGCTGAAGAGATTAGTTTCTCTGCGGCGTCGTTCGCGACGGCGACGATTTCGATTAGGCCGTCTCCTGGCTGCTCCTGTACGTGGTTCGGCCACGGGAGTTTGCGGATGTTCTGTGCCAGCAAGGGCAGGTATCGAATGAGCAGGAAGAGGTGCACCTAGGGGGAGGTGTTGCACCGGGATGATGTTCAACTCCCGAGCTAAGACGCTTCCAGAAATGCGAGCTCGGAGTTCGGCGTCGGTGAAAATCTGTCGGAGCGCTGTCCCCTGCTCCTTTATCAAGACTCGCTGACTGCGAGATTCGACGATTAATTCATCCCTCGCCCGAGACAGGCGGGATATCTTTTGGTATAATTTCTTGGCGGCGTCTGGTGAGAGCCATGTTCCTTTTAATCTTCGATACTTGTCCTGAAGGGTGGCATGTTCTCCCTCCAACTGTTCTAATCGCTGTCTGGTAGCGATAATTGATGGGGACAGACGTGGAATCCTGGGTAGATTTGTAGAGCTGGTCATCTAGATGTGAAGAATGACTAAAAGATGGAATATTGTTCTTTTTCAGTAAAACCTCTGTACTTATCAGGGCAAAAACAGGATTGAGGCTAAGGATCTGGTTTTAAAGATAATGATAGCAATACAATAATGTCGAAAGAGATGGGGAGGGCTTGAGCGATATTTATGGTGCTAAGGTTCGTCATAGTCATTTATAATAATAATAATTTTATCATTAATGATTATACAGTTAATGGTATTGTTAATATTTGTATTAATAATCGTGGTAATAGGCAGTGGCGATTCTAATCATAATGTTAAGGATCCTAACTAAAGTAGCCCTACTAGGGGTGCTATTGTGAATAATAATTAATAATAATGGTAAAGATGCGTGCGTAAACACAATTTTAAGTTTACTAATGATAAATAATAATAACAATAATAATATTAGTATTAATAATAACAATGACAGTAATGATAATACTAATGATAATAATAATAATGATAACGCTAATAATAATAATAACAATAGTAATAATAATAATGATAATAATAATAATAATAATAATAATAATAATAATAATAATAATAATAATAATAACGTTAACAATTACTAATGACTTTAAGAAGAATAATGATAATTAATATTGGTGGAAATTATCGTTGACTATATCTTAACTAACAGTGACTGTAATTCTGGCTGCGATAGTTGGTAGTGGATATATTATTAATCTACTGGGGCAAATACCGATGAGATAATTTTTACCAGCGCGGCAACTACGATGGTAGGAGAAAATTTATCATGTAAGTAGTAGCAGCGTGTGTATTGTCAGTGATGACATAATCGACGAATTAGGATGGCGTTAGGAAAGTTTGAATCGTCACAGAATAATAATCCTGTTGCTATAATGGTTAAGCGACGAATGTTGATGCTATTAAGGGAATTATCTTCCATCGATCAGTCGGGGAACCACAGTAAGTTTTATCAATATTGTTCCCTCTTCATGCACTTCAAGGTTGAGACAAAGATGTACAGTACCAGTTAACTTATCAAAGCTAATGGGAATGATCTGTGCTTACTGGATGGATGTATATTACAAAATGACGTCATCATGCTCGTGATTGAATCCTATTGTGTAATTTCCGTGGAATTAAATTACTGTCGATCATTCCTACCAATTGTCTCATTACTCAAATGGAACTCGGGTTATGATATTCTCTAATTTTTGGGCGATCGATTTCGTTACTCCTATTCATGTAGATCGATAACTTCCCCTATTCAGATAGTTAAACAGAATCAGAGTCGCGAGTGTCGTCACCTGGATCCAATATACTAGCGGAAATCTCTCCATCTATATCTATACTGCGTTGGATTTGTATATTTCTACGGTAGTTCCCGGAAGAAGATGGACATCTTTGGGGACAAAAATTCGAGATTCACTTCCTCATTCAATGGTGATCGTGCTCTATTCATGGGAAGAAAACATGGATACTCTGATGAGTGACATTTTGCGTCTATACTCATGTGATTGTTGGTGGTAATTATTACTTAGTTTTCTGTAATTTTACAAATAAAAAGTCTGACACTTCCGTTTTTGTTAATTCATTTAGATTATTAAATTCAAAGTCATGCTTGAATCTATACTTATCCCTTCTTCCCGATTTAACTCGTATTATTATTCGAGGCATGAAAAATCATCCTATGAGATCGCCACGCGACTTTTCCTAGTTCCCTTACCTGTGGTCGATCTTCCCGTAATTTAAATTTCTGCTCGTTCCGGCCATTTTTCAGTAGCCGCTACGATGCACTGCGTGGAGGTCCTGTGCAATTGCCAGACCCTACTGCGTACTACCGAGGTTTCAACAAGGCACGACCCACGAGCACAACTAGGGAACTTAATCCACCAGCCGGCACGCAATCCGTCCCATTGATAGCTATTAAAATACTCTACGTATATATTGATTTTAAGGGGGCCTCATATATAAGATAATTTATATATATAAATTCATAAGAGTATTAAGCAAAACATTATCAACAAGCATATAACATTATATTAACTTAAAAAGAGAAATTTAATACATAAAAACTCCTTACTTCAAAATTCGTTGTGAAAATTTGCAAAGTTAACAAAGTACAAGTTTTGGCATAAGTTAAGATAATGAAATTTGTCAGTATTTATACTGTTTTTGTGTGTGTGTGCGACCAATGAGCGATTTTTCGCCATTTTTAGGGCTTTTTAATTATTTTATTAATTTTAAACCATTTTTATTATTTTTTGTGTATTTTTCTCTATTTTTTGATATATACTTTATATTATAGTTGAATTTTATTTTTATTATTATTTTCTTATAATATTATTTTTTTTTGCCCAAAATTTTGTTTTCTGGTCGCCGCTGTTGCCTGTGTTTTTTCTAAACCTTATTTTGCAAGGTTTTGGCAGTTTATTTTATTTTTCACATGTTTCTGTATGCGGCTGTATGCTTTTATGATTTTATTTAATTATTTGTTTTTATTTAATTTTTGGTATATTTTTAATTTGTTTTAATTAATATGTTTTTATTGATTTTTAGTATCTTCTTGTGGTGCGTGCTTATGTACCGTGACTTATTTCATTACTCTTAGTTTTGTTTTTAATTTTTATTATCGTTTTTTGTTTAAATTGTGGCTCTGAGCCCAACATTATGCTCAAAAGTTTCGAGTGAATGAGAAATTCTCAACACTATGTCAAGTCAATCACGAATCGAATCAACCAACATCTGCTTAGTTTTATTTCGACTATATTTTGGATGTTATTGTTGTGTCCCTACAATAGTAATTCGTGTCAAGTGCACAATCTGTACTGAATTAATCTGTACCACCCAGAAAAATTTGACATGGTAGAAATGGCCTTTTCAATCAATCTCTGTCTTCCTTTTACTGAATGAGTTTTCAATTGGAATAAACATGTACGAATAAGGGGAAATAAAACACTACGACAAACTATCGTAGCAATGGTCACCTCAGCCACTAATGACCAATTATGACTTGATATGTTCATGTAAATTGTAGCATCCAAAATATTAGGCCATTCAACCAAAATTGCATTTAATTCTTCAAGAAATGTTTCGAAAATACTTCCATTGGAACTACCATGAATGATTTTAAATGAATCACACCAGTTGCGCTTTATAGCATTCAAATGTGTAGTGTTTTGTCCTCGTATTGTTTAAACAAATTTGAAAAATTATTATCAAAATAAAAAGCCAAGATAAAATAAATTATTATTATAAGGTTGGAGGAATAAACTGATGAACAACAAATGGTAATGTACTATAAAAAGTTTCATTGATAGTAACACCGTTATTCTGAATTTCTTTGTTAATTTTATCGTAATACCATTCTTCCATGCATCTCAGAGTGGCTGGTTGAAAATCCTCATAAAATTTATTGGTAAATAAGTGAGGGACTTTCACAAGTTTTGGTATGTCTCCAACTCCCCAAATACAAATTCCTCGCACTATCAATTTACTTTCACAAGTGTATTCTCCCCAATTTTTGTATCTCGTCATAAAATTAATCAACGGTTGTTTCTCTAGCTCGAGGTCATCGGGATCTCCAATAAAAGAGCCAGGAATTCTGAATTGTGGATTGTGATTGAGTGTTGCAAAAAATTGTTCATCAGCAACATGCCGTCCCTTTAAAGCTTTTAAAATAACTTGTGACTTTGGAGAACCAAAAATAAATTTGATAAAATCCCGATTAACTGTGATGTGAACTGATCCTTTATACCATATTAACTAGCAAAAATAAATTTTAATTATAAAATAAAAAATTAATATAATATTTTTCTTAAGAAACATGAGCATAGTCTTTTAAAAAAAAGTGTCTGTTAAATAATTCTAATTATGGTTTATTCTTTAATCTATTTCATGACATAAGAGTTATAGCATTTATCTATTTGAAATCGAAGACTATTATGTAATAATACACATGAAATATGAGACATGCTTCAGACATACAATAACATACACACATTTCAATTCTTCTTCAAGTTCAACTTGATAGTACGCGTTTCCTAAATCGATTGATCTAAAATACACAGACCCATATAATGAGTTCAACATTTTATCAACATTAGGAATTGGAAATTCCTGACTAATAGTGTTTTCATTTAGTAATCTTAAGTTTAAGCACATTTGAATACCCATTTGTGTATTCTTCGCAACACAGACAATCGGTGAATTCCTTATAATTCAATTATTCTCCAAGTTTTCTATTATTTCTCTAAGTTTATTCTCGTAATTTATGGGTTGTCTTCTTGGTTTAATCATTACTGGATTACAATTTGTTTGTATTTTATGCTTAAAATATCTGTTAAGCCTATGTCCCATTTATACAACATAAATCTATTTGGAAAGCTCTTTATTATCTCTATTAACTCATGTGAATGCGAAATATCTTTCATTTTAATCAATTTTTCAAATTCTTTTTTATTAATTCTTTCATTTCCAAAATTCCCTTCTAAGCTTAGTAAACATTTATTATTTCTAATGTTATCAACATTATTATATTTTTACAATTCCATTAATCTGATATTCATTTTGTAACATATCAATGCCTAAAATAATTTCTGGATAAATTTCATTTGCAATGCAAAAATTTGCAATTATAATCAATGTTTTGTATTTAATTTCAATATTCCCAAAGCCACTCATATTTAATTCGTTCCATTAGCATAGCTTATCTTTTTATAATTCCCACCCTTCATATTGATTTTTATTAGTTCAGCTTCTCTTTTACCTCAAACACTAATTTTAGCCCATGTATCTAATAAGCAATTAAATTCTATATTATTTATTTTAATCTTAATAAATGGTCTACCATCATCATTATTATAATTAATTAAATTTAAATAATTATCTTTAAAATCTTTAAAATTATTTACAAATTTATTCCTATCATTATTTTCATTCATTGCAAAAGTTGCATTATTTTTCTAAAACTCTCACTGCCTCTGTTATTGTTGCGTCTTTGAAATCGAGTTACTTAGTTTCGTCCAGCATGTCTGTCAAAACACTGAAATTGTAAATGTCCATTTCCATTGCAATCGGATAATTTAATATTTTGGCATTCTCGTCTGATATGTCCTTTGCAGCCATAATACTTAATCTGGCTTTGAAATCAATTTTGTCTACTGAAAATTTCATTTTTTCTAATTTGGAAATTATTATCCTTTTACAAAGGTTTAAACTTGATTGGGTTATAATTGTTATGAACAACTTCTGCATGGCTTCCTTTATTCACTGCAGCTACATTTTCATTGAGTTTCGATTCTTCCACTTTTTTAAAAATACATTTTTTATATTTACTTGGCGCTGGACCTCTCTGTTCTTCTTTATTGTGAACTTTCCTTTCTTATTTGTAGAGTTTTGCTTTAATTAAGTCCTCTGTAATTTTATAACGCTGAATTTCTCTTCTGTCTTCACAATCCAAATAATATTTTAATAAAAATACTGTTAATTTACTGCTTGTAATTTTGTGCCTCATTACACTCTCAACATCTTTTACTATAGTTTTGATGTAGTCGTCGACAGTTGAATTGGCTTTTCGATAGCTCAAAGCGTTTTGTAAATCTTCCGCTAGATTTGTTTGTGTTTCAAAAGCCTTTCTTAATCTTTCTTCCAATTTGCTTTCATATAGAATTTCATCATATTGCTTCATGCTTCTTTCGTCTAGATATTCTCGAACAAAGGCATTTATTTGTTGTTCATCTAGTTCGATCATATTAAAATAATTTTTCATTGTCATGACAAATTCTTCAAGATCTTCACCAATCGAGTACATTTTTGGTTGAGGAATAATCTGCAGCTAGGGATTGCAGAACTGGTAAACGGTTAATCGGTTTTATCCGCCAATTTGATTACCGGTGATTTCGGTAATTTTTCCAATATTATCCTTGAAAAATCACTGAACTATATTTCAAATTCATATCCGTTATCCAAATTCACCAATTAAAAATAGTCCTGAAAATTGTGTTCAGTTGAGGTTATAGTAGAAATTAGTTTTAAATTGTGAAGTTACATTAGAGTTCATTGTAATTCTGCTGTCTTATTTTAAATATTGTTTTAAATTTTTCACAATTGTGTTAATTTGTGAAGTTATATTAAAGTTAGTTTAATGCAGTTTTCTTATTTTAAATATTGTTACTAGTATTTTAAAGTGTGTAGTAAGTATTTATTATATTTTATTTTTTATCCACAAAACATTTTACATTAATATACATTTAAATTAAAAGTCATGGAGGCTGAAAAACTAAAGAAGACTGTGTGGGACTACTTTACTTGTGGTGGAAAAGATAAGGCCAAATGCAACAATTGCAAAAAAATATTGAAAGTTGGTGGAGGTTCAACTAGTGGATTACATGATCATCTAAATAGCCAGCACCAAGTAAATCTATTAAAACGGGCGGAAACAGATGCTTCCACACTAATTTCGTCAGTGGATGAAATTGATGTTTAAAACGAAACTATATCACCAATTATAACAAAAATTCGACGAGTGGTAAAATTATTTCGTCGTTCATCCATGAAAAATGATGTTCTTCAACAGCACGTGAAAAATGAATTTGGGAAAGAAATATGTTTTATTTTGGATAGTAGGACAAGATGGAACGTGCCAGAAAGAGTCTTATTGATTTAAAGATTGATATTTCTTTTTCAGAAAATGAAATTGATTTTATTAACTCGATATCTATGATACTCTACCTGAAAATTGTCTGTAGAAGCCTTAGGTGCATCTGATAGTAAATTATTTCCGATGTCGCTATAAAATTCATGCTTGATGTATTGTCTACGCAAAGTAGTACTTTAAGCAGAGAATTAAAATATGAATAAATTTTACTAGTACAAGAGCGTCGCATAAGTTTTTTCAATGTTATCCAGTTTTTGCATAATCTGCTTGAATTTAGGAATATTTATCTAGAGGATAATTACAATTTAATTAAATTTAATAAACCAGAAATTACAAAAATTATTGTCTCATATTGAACGCTTAAACATTATAAATGAGAGTGAATGAAATAATGAATCAAATGAGTCATCTGATGATGGTGTATCTGAAGTCATTGGACCAACACCCTAATCCATGAAAGGCAGTTGCAACCAAAATAATGACTTAAAATTAAATGAAATTCCCGGTGCTCCAATAACAAAAAACACCGAAAACTGGTTAAAAAATAAATCACTGTGATTGAAGAAGAGCAAAGCCGTGGTAAATATTTAACGCTGACGTTCAACCATCTTTTATCAATAAAACCAACAAGTGTTGAATCCGAGCGAGCTATTCATCAGCAGGGGTAATATGCACAAAAATAAGATCCAGACTTAGTGATACCACAGTAGTTACAATCTGTCTGCTTCGTGCGTATTTCAATGCACCAAAAGATCTAATAGATATTTAAAAGATTTATTTAATGTTTTTGTGTTGTTTTATTATTATTGTATAAATTAATCCGTTTTTTATTTTCTTTTATTAATGAAATAAGCTTGTATATAATATATTATAAAGTTATTGTTAATTATTTCTTGTACAAACAATTTTTTGAATATTTTACTTCCTGGCTATTGTTGATACATAATTTTTAATTTAAAAGAATTTACCGGTAAACCGGTTTTTATTAAAAATATTTACCGTTTACCCGGTAAAACCAAAACTCGGTAATTTTGCATTCCCTAACTAGAACAATTCAGATATTCTTAAGCTGTTCGTGGTCGCCATTTTAAGTAATTCTAAGTCTGGTATATTCTTAAATTTATTTCATTACATAAGAGTTATAGTATTTATCTCTTTGGAATCGAATGATATTATGTAATAATGAACATTAAATATGAGACATGCTTCAGACATACAATAACATACCCACATTCATCAAACCATTCATAATAATTATTAAATAGGTAATTTAATTATTATATTACTTATAGTGTCATTTTATAACTTCTCTCTGTTTTATTGTTTCGTGCTCACTTTATGTTTCATCACTTTTCTCATGTGCAAAAATTGTTAATTTTAAAATTGTATGGTTTTCAAAAGTGTCTAAGGTTTTTTAAAAAGAAGTAATTAAAAATCTTAGAAAATAACTATCGTCACTTAGAAGAATAGATGGGTTTCAGTATAAAGCAGAGATGGAAACCGGTTAAAAAACCGGTTAGCCGATATTTTTCTAAATATTTCACTAACCGTAAACGAAACCGAAAAAAATTATAATAAATAAACCGGTTTCCTTTAACCAAAATTCTAAAAATTGGGTAAAATTACGTAATTTTACAATTGGAAATGTGTTCTACTCAATTTATTTTTCTTCCTTTCATCATATGAATTAGTTTTCCTAAAGCTTATATCAAACCCTTCATAATTATGGTTATCCCAATAAACAATTTCAATAAAAAATCTACTAATAAAAGGCGAGATATGACAATTTTGAGGTTATTTATAAAAAAAAACAACTGCAAAAAAAGAGAAAAAAAATACAAAATATAAAAAATTTATATGTATGAGTATACCAAGATTAGTATATTATAAAGTTGGATAATTACACAATACAAATACACAGTTCAAATTTAGAAAGTCACGGAAGAAGTAAACATCAAGATGAATACTCCAAATTTCAAAAACAAAAGCCTCAAGGAGCACTATGGAAAACAAAAAGAAAATGCAAAACATTATCTCCTAATTGTTCAGTTAACTCAGATGTTATCTTATTTCCTGGATGATCTCATAGTGTATTGTTGGGCTCAGAGCCAAAATTAAAACAAAATTACAAAACCAATTTAAACAAAAAGTTGAAAATTGTATAAATTAAAACAAAATAATTAATGTCGTTTGGAAATTGTCAACAAAATTAAATAAAACAAATTATTAATTAAAATTCTTGAAAAAGCCTACAGCTGCAGAAAGAACCACACGTGAAATGAAATAAACTGCCAAAACCTTGCAAAATAAGGTTTAGAAAAAACACAGGCAGAAGTGGCGACCAAGAAATAAAATAGCAAGGGTAAAAAGAATATCATAAGAAAATAATAAAAATAAAATCCGATAACATAAAAATTAAGAAAATAAGAAAAATATAAAAAATTATAAAAATAATTTGAAATTAATAAAATAATTAAAAAACCCCTAAAAATGGCGAAAATTCGCCTATTGGTCGCACCCAGGCACAAAAACACTATATATACAGCAGTCATTTTCACAATTTTTAGACTACAGACTTTCTTAGACAATTTTAGTCAGGCAGAAAATTTTTAGAAATTTTTAGACATTCTTAGACGAACAGTGAGTCATTTTTAGACAAATTTTTTATGCCAATTTATGCCAATTTTTCCAATTTGGTTGCATGACTGTGGATTGTAAGTATTGTTTTCTTGTTTAAATATATTTTTCGGAGTTAAAGTTTTGTTATTTTAATTTTATTCTGGATGGTCGTGGGATATTTTGGTGCCACTGACAAGTCCCCCTAAAATCTTATTTATACATATGTATTGAAATAGATATCGGGAGGGCAGGTAAGTGATCCGGCTGGCGGATAAAGTTCCGTTAGTTGAGATCGCGGGCCGAGCACTCCTGAAATCTCGGTCTGTCCGCGACGGGGCCTGGCAAAATGGCACAGGACCCTCCCCGTAGGGCACCGTTAAACAACTCACAGAGTCTGATGGAAGCGTCGGCCGGAGTGAGCACTTAAAATCATGGGAAGTGCGACTTTAGTTAAGGGGGAATAAAGTTTTGTATGGAAAATTTAAAACATTGTCGTAAAATTAATCAGAAAGTCAAGTAGAAAAGGATAAGATAGTGTAGGAACATAAAGTGAAAGCATTTTTTCAGTAGTTGAATGATGTAATGTGGCAGAAGGGAGTAGTGTTTTTTAAAGTGACCGCAGAGGATTGTAACTACTTAAAATTATGGGAAATGTACCGTGAGTTAAGGAGCTGTTAATCAAATTTTTAATATAGGAAAGATAAAGGGTAAACTAGGACGAAAATGTAGTCGATACAGTCAGTAAACAAATGAAATAGGGAATTTGTCATGTTGGGCCAGAACACAAATATCCTTGAAAATTGTTTAAATGCATCAGTAATACAGCACGAAAACCCAGCACCAAGATAACTTAAAATACAATATACAACACCAACTAAACACTTTAAAATCTGAGAGAATATAAATAAATATAAAATCAAAAACATAAAAGTAAAATAAAATAAATACAAAATGCATCAAGAACCGCACGAAATTTACATAAAAAATAACATAATAACAAGAAAATTTGACCGTAAAATGACCATTTATATAAAAGTAAAAATTAATGAATTAAATGAATAAAAATAAAATATTTTTGGCTGAATAAATTTAATTAAAAATGTTAAAAATAAATTACCAATTTAAATTAAGAAATTAATAAAAATTTAATTTAGATAACACAAATAATTTCAAGGTCGAATTTTGTTTAATCGCAATAAAATTAACACGCAAGGTTAAGGCCAAATAATAGGTATATATACTGATGTGTTTTGACAGATTTCAATCTTAATTTTCAGTATTGATTTTCAGTCGTACTTTGACACTCAATTTCAACAGTTTTATTTTGGGTTAGTGTGCGTTGCAGCTAACTTGAAACGCATGGACGATTATGAATGTGCTGATATGGATAAAATGATACTGCAGATTAAAATGTTTATTTGTGAATAATGAATTCATTGATCGATGCTTTATGAATTATTACGAAGATATATGAAGGAATGCTTGATGAACTTATTTACCAATTGATTAGAGGCCTTGTGACGGAACGATGAATAATGATTATACAAAGAATGTAAGATGTGTCATGCCTAATAAATAATTCATTACATCGAAACTTTTACCCGATTAATACGATAATATTTATTTATTTTCTTTTTTGGCCCACAGCCACTCACGCACCGCAAGTCAATAAAATCTACACACAACTCAGGCTGTGTAGGAGCAGTTTACCTGCCAATAGCCTGTGCTCGTGAAGGTTCCGGCGTGAATAACGCAGGGCCTAAACGTCAATAATATCCGCCTTAGGGGAAATTGGGAGGAGGGGAAGTGGTCTTTTGGCTACTCCTCCGCCACTCATTTCCTGTAAATTCGACATAAATAATTTAACAACATTCGGCTAAAAATCACTAACACTGAGTAGTCCAGTGGGCACTCATTAAATATAATATGAACACAAATAGATCATAAGGACAAAGAGAGGTAAAGGGTAGCGGGGAAAATAGCGAAATCGTTGCAACAGTTAAAATGAATAGCCATCGGAAAAAGATTAATCCGAACGACCAAAATCATGAAAATAATGTTTTAAAATAATATGTAAGAATTAAATAAATTATGTTGAATTGAGACGGAAAATATGGGCAGAACGCTGCGCAAATTTTCGGAAATAATTGAAACTTTTATCATAAAACTGTAAAATAAGGGCGGAACACTGCTCAAATTTTCCGAATCAACTAAAATACTTATCAAAATTAGCAAAGTAAAAGTAGAATTCGGCTCAATAATTGATAGAATATCCGGATAAAATCATGAAATAAGGGCGGAAAGCTGCTCAAATTTCCCGAATTGATTAAATACTTATCGAAAATAGTAAAATAAAAGTGAAATGCGGCTCAACTGTTGGTATAAGATTATTATGAAACTGTAAAATAAGGGCAGAATGCTGCTCAAATTTTCCGAACTAATTCAAATACTTAATAAAAATAGTAAAGTAAAAATGGAACGCGTAAAATAAGGGCGGAACGCTGCTCAACTTTTCGAATTAATTAAAACACTTATAGAAAATAGTAAAGTAAAAGTGAAGTGTTGTTCAATTGTTAGTATAATATCCTTATAAAACGGAAAAATAAGTGCGGTACGCTGCTAAAAATTTTCGACTCAAGGAAAATACTTTGTCGAAAACTGTAAAATAAGGATGGATTACGACTAAATTTTTATATAAGTAAAATATTTTTATAAAGCTGAGGAATAAGGACGGATCCTTACAAAAATTTAATGATAATAATAATGATCATGGTACTTATAACAATAATAATAATAATAATAATAATAATAATAATAATAATAATAATAATAATAATAATAATAATAATAATAATAATAATAATAATAATAATAATAATAGTAATAATAATAATAATATTAATAAATATAATAGTAAGGGTAATAATAAGAATAATAAGAATAGTAATAGCAGTAATAATGGATTAGAATAACACCTGTAATAGTAATAATAATAATAGTAGTAATAATAATAGATATAATGGTAATTATAATAATAAGAGTAATAATAAATGTAATAGTAGTAACAATTAATAAAGGTAATACATATAATAGTAACAATGATGATGCTAGGAATAATAATAGGGAACATTGTAGTTATAATAGGGATAAGGGTAAAAGATATACTGTGGGAATATTTAACTTAACAAAGGGTGTACCGGCCATAGAATAATCATCAACACGGAAAATGATAAGAGGAATTATGGAAATAGATATAAAGATAAAGGATATGAGAGTATAGGTTAACATTTGAAAGAGATAGGAGAATAATGGGACCTAAAAATCGAAATCGAGCACAGGCCTTCTATCGGCAGCTCGTTGGGCCCATGGATCGTTCGGTCAATTATAGCATTAACAATAGCGCTCACTTTTTGCGGACGATCTACCCACTCGAACACAGTTCCAACGTTGCTTAGCAACGGGTGCCGAGTGGCAAGCGAAAAATATTTGTATGGGGTTGTCTGGGTAACAACCATATAGTTTTCAAAAATATCAACACCCAGAAACCCACCAGTCAAAAAATAAGGGAGGAACGCTGCTCAAATTTTTGAAGGATACCTTTATAAATAATGGGTAAAGATGACGAATAAGTATGGAAATTGAAGGAATAGACGAGTAGGGACCAGGATATAGAAAAAGAAAGACGTAAGACCTTCCATCGGCAGTCAAGAACCCGAAAGTGAAAGTATCATGAGGAGTAGTTCTAGAAATGGAGCTCAAGTGCTAATGAATTTTCAACCCCTATGTACAGTACCAACATGGCAATCACCATGGGTACATAGGAGGGATAGAATAATAATCTTGATGGCGTTTAGGTAGTAGATACACAAAAACCCTAGAAAAAACAAATAAAAACCAACCCTATTCGCCAACAGTATTATTTATTTTTAAACTATATCTATATTTGTATAAGAAGATGCTAATTGTATATACACAAAATATTTGATAAGAGTGACCTTGATAAAATGGACCTCTATAACAGTGACCCACTATAAAGGTTGCTCTTATCGATTATTTGTCATATTCATTATAATGTTACCTTTTTATAGTACTACATTAACAGTTGGGTTAACTATTGGTAAATGTTAGGTTCTGTGCTTCAAATATATTTTAGCTATATATTTTTTTAATTCAGTTTACAGCTAGTATGTTTATGCAGTTTGAAACTGAAATTATTATTGAATAAATTACACGTGTTTTTAATTTTTTATATTGAAATAAATTATAATTGGTATCAATTTACAATTACATAAGCATAAATAAACTTAGTTGTAAATAAGAAATTTTAAACTCTATCTAGACGTTGCACATAAAATTTATTACACATAAAGCACATAGAAATAAATTTGGAAGTAGTTAAAAGTTATTAAATATAGTTTGAGCCTTTAGAACTTTTCTCAAAAAACAAAGAAAATAAGAACTTCAACCTTAACCAATTTGAAAATTTCTTGAGTTCATCAGGAAAGATGAACCTGACTATAAAATTTTAATTGAGCAGTTATATTTGCAAAAAATAGGAAGATTATTGAAGGATAACTTTGAATAAACTATGAATAGACATTAAAGTTCTTATTTTCTTTGTTTTTTGAAGAAAGTTCTAAAGGCTCAAACTATATTTAATAACTTTTAACTACTTCTTCCAAATTTAATTCTGTCGGCTTTATGTGTAATAAATCTTATGGGTAACGTCTGTGGATCTTTTAAACTTATGAAACTTAAGATTTGTGAACAATAAACTTGATTTTAAAAATTAATTTTATGTTTTCCTTTGCACTGAAATTTCGTTCATTTTAATCATAAGCCACATTCTATAATTATAATAACGCGAATAATAATTTTTGAAATCACTTGAAAAAGGCTATACTGAAAATTCATGAAAAAATGAATTTGATTCATAGTCAAATTTTGTAGAAAATACAAAGTCTTTTATAAATAAAAAGAAATCAGAGGTGAAAAACAAAAAAGTCCTTATAACACAAATTAGAGATTTTAAAGGGAGCATTTACACATTTATACATCGGGTTAAAGTACATGAAACTACTTGGGTTGAGTATGTTTCCAGTAGAAGACAGTATTGAAGTATATTAAATAAGAATATTATTCCTTTAAAACATAAAATTGCTAAAAACTTGTTGGGGTTGTTTTAAAATTATAGAAATAAAATGAGTCTACGAAAAATCGAAAGTGAATAAGAAACATCAAAAATCATTAAAGTTCAAAAATTAATTAAAAATTTGTAAAATTTAAAAATTAATATTGATCGGAGAAAATGGATATGGTTGAACGCCAAATCATGAGACGAGTCCAGTAATAATATGTTGGGCTATAAGCCATAATTTAAACAAAAATGAAAAAAAATTGTGTAAATTAAAACAAAATAATTAAGGAGGTTTGAAAATTATCAATATGGCTGCTGTAACATAAGCACGTACCGCAAGCAGAAATCAAAAATAAAATAAAACATTAAATAAAACAAAATAAAAACATAACAAAATTAAATAAAACAAATATTAATTAAAATCATTGAAAAGCCTACAGATGCAGAAAGAAACACAAAACCAAAATATAAAACCGCCAAAACCTTGCCAAAGAAGGTTTAGAAAATACATAGGCGGAAGCGGCGACCAAAAATTTAAATATCAGAGGGTAAAAAGAGAAACAATCAAAAAGAATGGTTAAACGATAAAAAATAAAAATTTACGAAATATTGAGAAAATAATATCAAAAAATAGAGAAAAATAAGGAGAAAATAAAATATTTAAAATAAAATAAAGCAATAAAACCCCCGAAAAATAGCCGAAAAAGGCTCAAAATACTCTGATTGGTCGCACCCAGGCATGAAATGACTATATATACAGCAGTCATTTTCATAATTTTTAGACAATTTTTTGTTGATAGACTTTTAGACATTTTGTTGACACAAAATTTTTAGACTGTTAGACATTTGTAGAGAAAATTTTGTAGACACAAAATTTTTAGACTTCACTGTTTATGCCGATGTATGACAATTTTTCAAATTGGTATGCTTGACTGACAAACTTGTCGATCGTAAGTATTGTTTTTTGTAGAAATATATTTTTCTATGTTAATGTTTTATTTAATTTAACTTATTCTGGATGGCCGCAATGTCTTTTGGCATCGCTCGGCAGGTCCCCCTTAACTTATTTATATTCATTTTACTTATATTAGTTTGTGGAAAGTGTTAGGGCAATATTCAATTTCCTCAGTTGATTTTGAGGAATGTTGAGGTGTTGCCTTGTCGCTAACCACCCTTCGGTGTCTGCCGGCATGGTCAGGTCTTGTCACACTGATCGCGGAGTAGGACGCCGTCGTACTTCACCGTGGCGGCCATTTCAATATTGGTCGGAACGGTAAAAATTAATATTCGGGAAGATCGCCATAATTAAGGGGATAACATTTATGTAAATGTTTAAGTAGGAAAATTGAATTTTTAATTTAACTCCTGCCGATTATTATATTTTCAAGGGTACGACTAGTGATAGAAATTTAGGTCAACGAAATTATAAAGTAGGTTTAGATCACGTAAATTGTTCGATAATCATCGTGGTGGAAAATTAAAATAAAATGATGCATTTTGGCATAGATCTGTGAGAAGATAATATAAAGATTTACGAATGGTGGTAACTGTGGCGACCATAGGAAAGCAAATATGAGTTGTTTGACTAAAAAATGACATTATAATAATGCATTCATTTCAATTTACCATAGGCTAACGTTTGTATGAAACAAGGAATTTTCCATAAAATAAGGGCGGAACGCTGCCCAAATTTTTGAAAAATATTTTAATAAATAAACAGTGTTGGGCTCAGAGCCACAATTCAAACAAAAAATAAAAATTAAAAATAGAGAATGAGAGTGAAAATGGTGGAACGAATCACTGTACATAAACACGCACCGCATCAAGATATTAAAAATTAATGAAAAACACATTAATTAAAACAAGTAAAAATATAACAAACTTAAATAAAACAAATAATTAATAAAAATCATGAAAAAAGCAAGACAGCTGCAGAAAGAAACATATTAAAAATAAAATAAACTGCCAAAACCTTGCAAAATAAGGTTTAGAAAAAACATAGGCAGAAGTGGCGACCAGAAAACAAACAAAAAAGGGCTAAAAATAATATTATCAGAAAATAATAATAGAAATAAAATCTAAACATAAAATGAAGTATATATTAAAAAAATTAAGAAAAATATACAAAAAATAATAAAAATAATTTTTAAGTAATAAAATAATTAAAAAGCCCTTAAAATGGCGAAAAATCGCCTATTGGTCGCACACATGCATACAAATAGTATAAATACAGTGATGAATTTCATACTTTTTAACAACTTCAAATTTTGAAACATAAAAACAGAACGTTAAAAAACATTGAACTTTAGAACTGTATGCCAATTTTGAAAATCTCATAGTAAGGAACTTATTTGTGAATTTTTAATTTTATATGTTTACATTGTAAAATCATTTCGTAATATAATGTCTCATTCTATTTTATGTTAATTAACTATCTACTTATCTATAGTCCGACTCATTTAATATATTATATAATACAGTATTGGAATAGAAGGTCCATGGGACGGATCTCGGGCCGGCTAGTGGGTGAAAACCCTTAGTTGTGCTCGCGGGTCATGCCTCGTGGACCCCTCGGCAGTCCGCAGTCGGGTCTGGCGAATAAATGCACAGGACCGCTACGCAGGGCGCCGTTGTACACTCGGGGCGGCTACTGAAATATGTGGCCGGAACGAGTCGAACTAAATTTAGGGAAGATGCGACAGTAGAGTGAAGGGGAATTTAGGGACGTTCGGGAACGAACTAGACAAATTTTTGTTTATTGTCGGACGAGGAAATTAAGTAATGGGTAGCAGGGGTAAGGTATCATCATAATTACAAAGCTAGAAAATTTTTTTGCGAATAGAGCACGACGATAGAGAAGCTAACTAAATGATCGCAGTAGGAATAACATGTGAACCTGATTAAGACGCAGATGTATCAGTGAACGGGAGTGTCGGCACATAAATTCTTTATATCATTGGCTCATAGTACTTCATTAGGCCTCGCTTCGCCAGAAATCTATAAAATAAGAAAATGGTTTCAGACGACCTTACCATACACTAAGATGCACAAAACCAATCAATATCAATAGTCTACGGTCGATGACGACCGTCACGCACTGTCAACCAGCTACTTAACAAATATGGTTAGTGACCAAATTAACTACACCGAAAATATTTTGCATAAATGCACATCGGCCCACTCAAATAAAGCGACTATTGTACTTAGAAATTTGTCTACTTGATCTGATTTTGTTTTGAAATCAAAATATATCTTAGAAAATGAATCAAATTTTAAATGAATAAATTACTTGCCAAGTGACCAGAGAATATCCGGATTTTTAATAACAATTCACGCCTAAACGCACTTGGTTTCTTATAATACTCTCCACCTCAATTATACGGGATGGTTATGCCGTTGCCTCCCCGCCTCACCAAAACAACGAATAAATAATCAAATGGGTTAGAAGCGAGAGAATAAACCTTTTGAGTTCGATGATAATGGAGAAAGCACGCGAATTCGCATCGATTTCATATTATGTGCATGATTTGCTACAGTAGGTAGAAAAATTCCTACAACCATAATGACCTATGACCTGATTGAGGACGCTCTGCCCGTAGTACCCCAAAGGGACGGAAATAAACTAATACCGTAAATCCGGCGTTACGTCGAAGCCCAAAATCGCGGAGTACGATTACCAGTGCAATAAATGTTTGGCCGATACCCCGTCCATGTAGGGAAGCGGCTATTACCCAATATAAGCTGACTCGATGCCGATAATTCTAATCAGCCGACCATAACCTCAATTTTCCACGGCGAAAAGGGGTATGAGGATTATGTAATCTCCATCGACAACCCCTCCCCGAGGCACTTGTACTTATCATCCTCACTGCTCCTCCTAAACGACTCAAAAATTTTTTTTTATTTTTATTTTCTTTTCTTCTTTTCCCAGGATGAATGCGAATAATCAGAACAAGCCAAATGATCTTCCCCGGATCCCCCGTCTTCCTCCTTCCATCATAGCGATTCGCCACCAATACGAAGAGTTAAAACAAGCGCATGGTGAACTCAAAGCGAAGTATGAACGCGTGAAAGGCACCTGGGCCCCGCCTGAAACTGTCCAAGTGCTACGGCGGAAGATAGAGCGACTCACTCGGGCGCGAGATGAGTTGATCTCGGAATCACGTGCCCAACGATTACTTATAAAGGAACAATCAACTGCATTACGACGCGCGTTTACGGACGTGGAGCTCCAGGCTCACGTCCCAGGGAGCATCAGAGCAAGCCAATTGGGCATAATTCCGGCTCACCATCTCCCCGTGGCTGACGTTCTCTCATTTCCTCCTGTCGCTAATCCGATAGCTCCAGAAATCCGAACTCTCCCA
Source organism: Schmidtea mediterranea (assembly GCA_022537955.1). NCBI lineage: Eukaryota > Metazoa > Platyhelminthes > Tricladida > Dugesiidae > Schmidtea > Schmidtea mediterranea. The sequence continues at coordinate 195,345,775 of CM039680.1, forward strand.
GAATTGCCAATTCTTTCGCAACAACCAACCGAGGTCAGGGAGACCCCCGGTCCTACCACTACTCGCAGGCGACCGAATCGAAACCGGCGACGCCGCGACCGTCGATGTCGAGAGGAAGAACTCGCCCGAGAAATAGAAGGTACCCCTATCTCAGGTCGAACAGAAGATTTACCGCCTCCCTATGTGGAATTTGAACTCCCGGAACTCGACCCGGACATATGTTATGCCCCGAATGTCGTGTTTCGATCTCCTGCTCCGTCCGTCCACATCGACCTAGTGGACGAAGATCCGACTCCTTCTCCAGTTTCGCAAATCCTCGATAGACTAGGACTCGGAGCAGAGGACGTAGCTATCCTCACGGGCGAGATGCCTCCAAATATTCCTTCTCAAGAAATAGCGGGTCCGTCGACTCGTAGAGAGGACACCTGCCGTCAAGCACGTCCCCCTCCATATAGACCGGCGAAGAGGAAGTACCTCCCCACTGATATCGACGAGGAAACTTGACGAGGAGGCGGGATTAATCTTGACGAAATGGAGAAATTCGTGCGGATTTCCGTTCATCGTTTATAACTGGCTATTAACAATTGTGATTTCATTTCTCTTTATTTAGTTAATGTATGCTTCTATAATACAATTTTTCTTTTCATTTTGTCTTCTCGTTAAAATAAATCAATTAAATTGATCCGTGGGAAAAGGGAGTGCAGATGAAAGTACAATTCGCGGTAAATTGATGTGACTTCTGGGTAGTGATTACGAATTTCTCTCCGAGGGTTGCAGCGTAATAGAAAATAAATACAGGAAAGCGTAAGCCCTTCTAACGGCAGCGAATAACTCGGGAAAGACGAAGGTCCTTCGAGGAGTAGTGTTAGCAATAGCGCTCACCTGCTCGAATGGCGTTCGGTCATTGTGTGCAGCACCAACGTGATTCCGATCACGGGCACATAGTGATTAGTAAAGTTGTGCGGCGCAGCAGGGGATTCTCCCTAGCCATTACTAGTGAAGGTCCCGTCAGTAAGATGAGTACATTTGCGAAAATTCATAACTCCTGTGCGTCCAGCAACAGTAATGATGACAAATTGATATAGGAATTGTAGAAATAGATGATTATGGACAAGCGTATAGATAGAAAGAGACGTAAGACCTTCCATCGGCAGTCAGGACCCGAAAGTGAAAATATCATGAGGAGTAGTTCTAGAAATGGAGCTCACCTGCTCATGAATTTTCAGCTGCTATATACAGTACCAACATGAGCTTGCTCATGGGTATATAGTGGTAGGATTAAAATTGTGGGGCGTCTGGGTGAGACAGCATAGACCCTAGGAAAAGAAGGCATTTTGATAGAGGGAAATAGATTTGAATAAGCTTTGCACAGATTTAAACAAATTAATTACACCCAGTACACCAGCAAATAATAAAAATTTAGTGAAAAGTCTTTAGAAAAAATTATAACGAAAATACAAACTAATTAAAATTAATTAAACGGCCACTCCAGGGAGTTCTTGAGTGGATCCCAGTGGAGGTCAGAACGCATGATATACTATTTAGAATAGTTATGTCTGAAAACGGGATTTTTAGAGAGAAGAAAAATATTGGATTAGCAGAATGGATACAGATGGCTGTAACGAAATAATAATTGTCTAATAATTGTCAAAATGAAGCCCCAAAGTAAAACGGATGGAAGAATATTTCTGCGAAATTTTAATTAAATTAAAATAATTTCGAGAAGATCAGGTGAAATTATGACGGTAAAGGATAGTTTGGGAAATGTGTGAGAACTAAAAAGATAAAAATAGATATAATGGATGAAGAAATACTATAAATATTTAGACAAAAAGCAGAACCAGTAGAATTAGCAAGAAATGACAATAAAACAAAATGTCGGAAAATTTCCGAAACTTCGATTATGGATCCGAATAGAAAGAAATCAAAATAATTTGGCTAGGTGGAGTGAGTTAAATCATAATTAAACAGTTGTTTATATAATGTAGATCAAAATAAATTTTTGAATAATTTGATATAATCTATTAGATTTGAAAATATTTTTCTGTTAAGCTAACGGTGGAAAGTAACTATTCGTAAAAGAACTAAAACTCATACAGAATTTAAAATGATCAATTTTAATTCCAAATTATTAAACAACAAATTCTTGATAAGTACCACATGGACCTTTTCGATGGATAAGTAAAGCTCTAAAAATTAAATCAAAAATTCATTCTTTAAAATTTAATGAGTGGATTTAAAAAAAATTAATTCACTTAACGAGAATTCATTGTATTATATTGTTTCATTAAAGTCACGTAAATAAAATAACTTAATTAGCATATTTGAATAAATGCAGATATAGTTCGTTATTTTCTATCAGCAAACTGTATTTAAATGTAACAGTGCAGTTAATCGTATTACAGCAAATTTGACTGTTAAAATTCTAATATTAAATGATTTAGAATGCTTAAATAAATATAACCAAGTCACAATTTAAAACCACAAATTTCCCTAAGTTCACTGATTAGTATTGATTAATTTGCACGTTATTGTCATTATAAATATTGACAACAAAAAACATTTTTTTAAATAACTAAAACGATTTTATAAATATATATATAGTTAAAAACTTACAGGGAAAGGCATTTTTACTGTTGGAACTCGATATTCATTTCGTCTTTTATAAGTGCCTTCTAAATTATTTGCACCTTTATAAGCTTTGAGAATTTTAACCAATTCCCTGTTCGTTTTTAATGGGAATTCTTGTCCGGTCAAATTTATCAAATATTTCCAGTCCTTAAATCTTTCATAAAGCTCCTTCATGCAATTCAAATCTGCCGTCAACACCGACATTTTACCCCATTGCACATCAACCCGACTTTCTGTATTGATAATATTTTTGTATCTCGAATTGAGACATTTCACTAATTCTTCAAGAGCTTCTGTAAATTTTTTATCAGATTTTTTGTCGATATGAATACAATAATAATTCCAAGGTCGATAAATCGTTCTCAATAATCTTTCGATTTGTGATCCACTTTTAAATGTGACAATTGTGAAAGCGATTCGAAAATTTTCCTCTTCGGTTGTATTTGGAAATTGTAGAAAATAATTTTGATTCTCTAGAAAATTTGAACAATTCTGATGTATATTTTGATACATTTGAGAATCCGTAAAGCTTTCATTGCGTAATGGCTGCCATGTTTTGGCGTATTCTAATTTCTTCTGATTCACATTTGAATGTAAAAGAGCTGTACAATCAATTGTATTTTGATCTGATTGAATAAATGGGATATTTGTAAACAAAATTCCGAAGATTAAGAATTTCCAAATTGCCATATGCGACACAAATGTAGAGCTCATCTGCTGAGTGTGTGTGTACATACAGAGAAATTCAGATTGGCTACAAATGAGATAACCAATAGAAATCAAATAAATCAAATTGATTTTAATCAACATGAAATGATAATTGCTTTGTATTGTTTGAAATTCAATAAGATTCACTAACAACTTGTTATTAACAGGTGCTATTTATTAAAGTATTTGAGTTTCTTTAGACATCTAATGAATATTAAATTTTGATTATCTATAACCAGCGTATTAGCATTAACGAAAAAAGAAGGTTATTTCAGCCTCTGAAAACTTTAAAAATCTAATTTAGATGTTTTCCATTTTATAATTTATTAATTCTTAGATTAAAATGATAACGATAACATTTTCCCTTGGTTAATATAGAAATTCCATTGTTTTGAGTTAATATTTTATTTGGTTCGGTAAGAACTGTTTGCTAGGACTCCACGCACTCTTTAAATATCACTCAAATAACTCGGAAACTTTATTTGATACCAACAATTTCATAACGATTCACAATTTTCAAGGCTGACAGGTATCCCCATTGAAAGCGCTTTTTAAATCTACAATATTCTAGATCTCAAAATCCTCTTGACACGAGTTTGATTCGACACTAACTACTTTCTTTTTCAATTTTCACAACTTCTCAATAAATTGTTATGCTTCTACTTGCTTAGTTTTATTTGGAAAAATGTTTGTCTCAGTTGTTGATTAGAGACTCTCTTATATAGGAATCTCCTCTCAACAACTAATTAGTTTTTGTCGAATTTTGATTGAACTCCCGGGGAACTAGTGGAATAATTTGGTTTTATCTTTAGGCCGTTCCCCGGGAGAAAACTTCTTGGTAAATTATATTAGGGAAAAATTAGTTCCTTTAGGTAATTAAATTTATTAAAATAGGAGAATTTCTCCCTGATTTAATTTATTTGTTTTCGCAGTTTTAATTAATTAATTAATTTGTATTTTCTTAATAACTTTTTCTAAGGGTCTCACATTAATTTTATATTTTTATTTTCGTACTTCTCTCGTAAATTGGCGTCGGCACATACCCATTTCCTCGGGAAAATGTTGATTTTGATGTTTTGATTACTTTTATTATTAATAAATATTATTCATTTTATAAAAATCATATCTGTAAAAAAACAAGAAGATTGCAGTTGAGATTGGAAATTACAATCTAGGTGTTGTGAAATCCATTGGAGATTTCCTTCCTTGTGTTACATTTTTGTCGCTGCTGTGTGCGCGATAGTTTTTTATGGGGTTGTGATTCAGTGTGAAGGGGGCAAACAGACTAGAAGCAGTAGAGTTTTATTGCCTGCACTTTGTTGTTTATATAAATAAATTGTATATTTTGTATATGGTGAAATTCAAAAATTATTTATTTACTTCAAACTGGAACTGAGAATCCAATGAATATTCAATTTGGTAAGGATTTCTATTCATCTTTTGGTAGCAGAGCGTGGTTTCCTTCGGGAAGCCACGAATTAATGCAGATCACATTGGCCTTGGTGAGTGGGCTTATAAAGTTGATCGAGCCTCAACATGAAAAGGTCTATATTTTTTCAAACGAAATTCAAAATTAAATAATCTTTATGCCAATATCAAGCTGGAGGAACTGCCTTCCTCATACAACAAAGAGATTGCAATGGGAAAGAAACCACTTCGAGGAAGTGGAGAAATATTATATTTTGCTGTTGATACTACAGCACATTTGAAGAAATTAAATGAGGACCTACAAAGTAAAGGAAATATAGCACATACGCTATTAGAGTAGGTGCTGATATTCTAGCAGAAGTTAATGTTGGTTATAAAGGATATGAGAAATGAAAAACTAATATATTTCAGTTTATTAAAAGATTATAAAAAGTGGCTGGCGAACAAAATACTGTTTTATACAGATTGACTGATTATAACGCTGGACATATAATTTGAATTTAATAGAAAAAATATTGCGACCTATAAAACTTCTCACATAAATCATACTACAAACATGTTACATGAATATTAGCTTCAAATTTATTTTACTTGCACATACCCTATAGGTGACCAAATCGTTTTTACAAGACAATTTGTTTTTAAGCAAATAATTTTAGGTCTATTGGTTTTTTACATATATACTCAATTTACGTAACGACGATGATTGTTTCTATGCTAAAAAAGATTTTCTACAAGCCAAAGTTTACCTGTAAAACTGACGTAAAATCTATTCTAAAATCTACACAGTGGTCACATTCTCCCTTGGGAAAGTCACGTACCACTCCAGCGAAAAATAGCATTATTAATAGAAGAGAGAAAAAGAACAATAAGAAACTGTTGTGACATAACTAAAAAACAAGAAACCGTCTAGAATTTCAATAAAACACGTCTTTTGCAAAATGGATATTCAAAAGAATTAGTAAAGAGATATTTTTTAAATCAATACATCTCCAAAAAAATAGAAAAAGTCACAACACACAAAAGAAACACGACAAACCAATTTTAGGTTCAAAAAATTTAAATGAGTAGTCATGTTTGCCGTAAAGATCAATTGCCATACCCACTCTTCATCAGACAGTAATGGTTGAAGCTTGGATTTACTTTCCAGGAAGTCACTTATTTCCTTAACTTAAATATTCTGCTCAGAACTTTCGCACAATTTAGTCATCTTACTGCAGTGTAATATGGTAAATCTAGCAATTCTGTGTCTATATCTTTTAACATGTCTCTAAACTGTCTATAGTCAAGCTCATGTGATCTTATTAAATTCACAATATTCACCAGAAGATTTAAGACACCGCCAATATCCATATATTTAGCACACAATCCGGTTGTGGAATAATTTTTTCATTACACATCTGCTTCACTTGTCCAACCAACTCTTTATTTATTCCCCTCATGTTCTTTCCTCCATCAACAGCCAAGAAACTGATGTTAGTCCAGTAAAGGTTTCAGCAAACGTTTTTTCAACTCCTTGAGTATATCCTCTGCAGTAGCTGTACCATACACTCTTCATCTACACCTCTAATGAATACAAAGCAGTTGAGACGTGGAACGTACTAGATTCCTTTTCTTCTTTTAAATAAAAATTTATTTTATGCTACATCTCTGGATAAAAATTGATTATTGAACTAAAATTTAGTTACTAAATTAAAGAAGTCGTCTTCAAGATCAATTCCTTTTATCAAAACTAATTTCTAATGCGAAGAAAATAATTGCTAAATAATACAGAGTGCAGCGTGTTACGCAATCTGACGCTAACGGATTCCAATACCTCCTAATCGCATTGACCATGAACGCAAGAAGAAAAAGCAAGTAGGGAATAAGGTTTTGCAATTTAGTGATCGGTTGGAAAACATAACGACCATATAAGCAACAGCTAATCTTGGCAGGATATAAAGGGTAAATTTCCATAATTTTTTTCGTAGATACAAAGCTTTCCGCGGGATGGATGAGAAGCCCTCGCAAGCCATAGTTTGGAGATCCCTGGTTTAAACAAATTTGAAAAATTAATATCAAAATAAAAAGCCAAGATAAAATAAATTATTATTATAAGGTTGGAGGAATAAACTGATGAACAACAAATGGTAATGTACTATAAAAAGTTTCATTGATATTAACACCGTTATTCTGAATTTCTTTGTTAATTTTATCGTAATACCATTCTTCCATGCATCTCAGAGTGGCTGGTTGAAAATCCTCATAAAATTTATTGGTAAATAAGTGAGGGACTTTCACAAGTTTTGGTATGTCTCCAACTCCCCAAATACAAATTCCTCGCACTATCAATTTACTTTCACAAGTGTATTCTCCCCCAATTTTTGTATCTCGTCATAAAATTAATCAACGGTTGTTTCTCTAGCTCGAGGTCATCGGGATCTCCAATAAAAGAGCCAGGAATTCTGAATTGTGGATTGTGATTGAGTGTTGCAAAAAATTGTTCATCAGGAACATGTTGACCCTTTAAAGCTTTTAAAAGATCTTGGGACTTTGGTGATTCAAATATAAATTTGATAAAATCCCGATTGACTGTTACGTGAACTGATCCTTTATACCATATTAACTAGCAAAATAAATTTTATTAATAAAAAGAAAATTTTAAATTTTATTTATTTACGAATTTCTGATTCTAATGAAAGAATAATAAGAAACATAACATGATGTACAGTGCAAATCCCAATAGTAGACTAGTTTCGAGCTAATGTCTGTCATCAGTACTATGCGGGAGGGGCTCAGATTTCTCTTCGCACCAAGAGACTAGTACTGATGAGAGCCATTAGCTCGAAACTAGTCTACTATTGGGATTTGCACTGGACATCATGTTATGTTTCTTATTATTCGTTCAAAAAGAAAAATAATAATACAAATCTTAAAATTAGTTTTATTAAAATTTTTCTTGAATCAATAAAATTTTATCTAATTTTATGATTATTAGATTAAGTTTTTATTACATTTTTATTTCAATGAATATGCGCAATTACTTTTCTCCCTATAAAAAATCCGAGGAAAATTTCTGGATTTAAAAACCTAAAAATAAATTTTCGATAGAAAACACTAAAAAATTAATAGTATTTTTCTACATTGAATTTTGGTCTCCTTTATTGTGTCAGGCATTTTTGTTAAGTGAATTTTGGTCTCTGGATAATATATTTTGAATCCAACACGTATTTATGTTTAATAGCCCCAAAAAGCGGGTAGTATTATAGTCACACTGGAGTCTCAGGCTTTTTGTACATGAAATTTTTCACGAGGAATTTATAGTCAAATGAATTTGTACAGACAAATACGAACAGTCTTTTGTAAAGAATTTTACAATCTACATAAAAATGCAATGTTTTTTAATAGTCACACTATAGTTAGGAGTATTTTTTGGTTGACTATAGTTGCAGGCTTATTTGAATAGGAATTATGGTTTCATGATTTTTGAGTTTTGATACAACACTAGGATTTTACGGTCTATATATAAAACACGTGTAATGATCGAATTTCGGTTTCATTCATTTTGTACAGTGAATTTAGATCAAATCCAATAGGATTTTGTGGTATAATTAGACATGTAATTAATTTACAATGAATGTTTTCATAGAATATTTTATTTTGAAAAATGTGGTTTGAGTTTGACAGATGTAATTTTACTAAAATTTCAAAATATAATAATTTGAATACACTCAAGCAAAGTAAGTTAAAATGATACGATAAAGGAATTTTTCAAATTAAGGTCTCAGAAAGTCAGCAATCGACATGAAATGGCATAAATTCTCTTTTCAGGCGATCTCAAACCTTTCGCTACCTACCCGAATATTAAAGCGTAAATGGAATGGCAAGTAAAAATATTGACTTATCTCTGTTGTAGTGCATTTACTAATAAGACTATTGAAATTATAATAGAAAATGATTTGGAATTCCTAATTTGATAGATTAAATATCACTGATATCATATTGCCATAAAATTATCAAAAAAAATAATACAATCAACTTATAATTTTTTCAGTGGTTCACTAAACGTCGGGTCATTTTAAAAACAACGTTAAAGACAAATTAACACTCAAACTTTTGTATTCAACTCGTTGGGAAAGTCAAATTGACGCGCTAAGAGCATTTAATTATTCTCTAGGTGAAATTTATGGCAATTTGAAATAAGAGAAAATGTAGTTTTTCTTGCTGAATCTTGATACAAGTGTTGAGCCAGAACATAAACTGCCTTGAAAATTGTTTAGATGTATCAGTAATATAGCACGAAAACTCAGCACCAAGATAACTTAAAATGCTACATACAACATCAACTAAATACTCTAAAATTTGAGAGAATATAAATAAATATAAAATCAAAAAACAAAAGTAAAATAAAATAAATAAAAATGCATCAAGAACCGTACGAAATTTACATAAAAAAGAATATAATAACAAGAAAACTTGACCGAGAAACGACCATTTATATAAAAGTAGAAAATTAATGAATAAAGCTGAATTAAAATAATATAGATTTGGTTGGAAAAATTCAATTAAAAATTTAAGAAGTAAATTGTCAATTTAAATTAAGAAAATAAGAAAAATTAGATTTAGGTAGCACAAATAATTTCAAGGTCAAATTTTGTTTTATCGCAATAAAAATAACACGCAAGGTTAAGGTCAACTTAGAGGTATATATACTGATGTGTTTTCACAAATTTTATGACAGACTGTGTGCAGAGAGACAAGCAGACAAGAAACAGATTGTGTGTAGATTGACAAACTGTGTGCAGAAAGATAGGCAGACAAGACAGACAGACTGTGTGCAGAGAGACAGGTTGAATTTTACACCTGATTCAGTTCATTAAAAACTTCTATAATAGAAGGTTTAATGAACAACCAATTACAATTATGGTTAAGTTTATGAATTAGCTATTTTTAAAATGGCTGACAGGTAAATTTTTTAATAAAGTATATTTTAGGGTTTGGATTGTGGTCTCGTATATTTATGAGATCATTATTCTAGCTCTTAAATAATACTTTTAATCATCATTTATTATAAATTTAGTGTTAATTAATTATTTTAGGTTTTTTTAGGAATTTATGCCAATTTATGTAAATAAATGGAATTATTTTCGAATAAATGTAAGTCCGATTAATTGAGAACTAAAATTTATTAAGATAAAATTTATTATTAAAAAGTTTCTATATTCGAATAAACTATTCCTCTATTCCTTGGAAATTTGTTTTGGCTTCCATCTTTTTAACCTTTTGAAAAATTCAAATTTTTGATAATTTTTGATTTTATGAGGCTTTGGAAATTTCTGTTAATTTCCCAAATTTATAAAAATCTTCCTCATTTTCAATGGTATTAATGATTTGGATTTTTTATACTTTATAAAAATTTTTTTTAAACTTAAGTTATCAGAAAACTTATGTTTTCCGTATTTTTTAAACTCCTCATTTGAAGGTTCTGGTTCCACTGCTCCTGGTAAATTGCAAATGAGGTAAAAAATGAATTAATTTTAATTACAAATTTAATGTTAGATTGTTATTTCTTCATCTCCTCAAAAACTTAGAGTTTCGATGGATATTTTTGAAATATCTGAAAAGTTGTAAAAATATTAAATTGATTGAATTTCATGAAAAATCTTATGAAATTATTTCATAATTTTTTCTTCAACTGAAAGTAGAGTTATTGGTATTTTTTTCAAAAATTTTCGGCTTTAATTTAAAAAAAACTTGTCTAAAAAGTTACTAAAAATAGTTTTATATAGAGTTTTTATTGAACTGAAGATTTCTACATTTTGAAAGTTTGCATGCATTATGTTAAAAAAATGTTTTCTTCAAATTCCTTCCTTCCTATAATATAAGTTTTTATTCAGTTAAACAAATTACATGCAGACACGGGTACATATTGTTGGGTTTTTGTAGAACGTCAGTGCTTAGGTCTGACTCTTTGGTGTCCTTATTTAATCAATTCAATTACCCCAATACAAAAAAGTTTATTTCCAATCTAATTGTCACAATTACACTTGAAATTTTATTCACAACCTTCACAAAATCGATTCAATTCACAATACTCTGCACAATTACTCTGCACAAACTCACAATACATCAATGCGTAGGGATACGTCTTCCAAAGGGAGATGTCTCTGCCTGGTGCGCAAGATTTTAATTTGTTTGACTAACTGATATCCATTTTAAGATTATTACCTTCGCTGAACTCTTGAAAATATTCTCTTCGACCAACTGGCAATTTTGTTAATTTGATTTCTCCTTTTATAACCATCTTGTAATTATGTGTTTTGTAAATCAAATTGGTTTTGGCATTTTTAACATCTCTCTTTCTAAAACTAAATTGGATATTTCAGGGCTCTCGGGGTTTCCATTAATTTAGAATAATTATATTAGTGGCGGGTTCCCCTTTTATCCTTGGTTTCCTTCGTCACCCAATTCCGTTTTCCGTAATTAAATAATTTTGTTTACGGCCCGGGTTTCTCGCACTACTCGGGTTTTCTGTTGGCTACGCATTCAAGAGTTCGAAGCCCAATCTAAACGATGCAACAAAATCATAAAGTGCTCTGGAAATACAAAAATACAATAAAGAAACACCTCAAGCTCCTTGGAATTGATTCCGATAAACCTACTCAAGCTTCATCTTTTAAAAAGCCAGAAAACGAAATACAATACATGATGATTACGATAAAAACGGAGTAAAGCGATTGACAAGATCAAAGTAAAACTGGAAAACAAAATAAAATTCAGTATGTGTGTTGATGAGTACACCCTCACAAAAAACAGACGATTTTTCGGTGTAAACCTTACTATTAGTGATGATAAAGCTACAATAAAAACATGGCTTATCCGTATTCATGATTCATGTTCAGCTCTCGATATGGTTAAGGCAATGAAAGCTCATTTAGCTTATTTTGGTATAACTATGACCAAAGATATTGTTGATACAAAGCAAAATGGTGCTATTGTGAACAAAAATATATTCGATAGATAGATATAATTAGACAATTCTGCTTAAATCCTTCCCTGCATTTGGGAATGTGCTATACATTATATAAGAAGGTAGTTGAAGAAACATTTGATGATCATACCTTGAATATCAGTGAAATTGATAAAATCGACTACTTTGATGTGGAATTGACGGGGAAGTGAAAGCAAAGATGCAATATAACAAGAAGTGTTATATCATTGTATACTGGAGAACTCGTTAGATTGATCAAGAAATCTATAGTTCGCAAAAAAATGTTTTAATCAAAGTAAAACAAGAACTTGATAACGAGATAGAGCTGCATATTGATATAAAGACGATATGGAATTCTATTACAACAATGCTTGAGCCGTTAGTTATGACAGAAAATGCAATTCGTGAAACATTACTTGTATTTAATGCGTTGAATAAGATAGAGAAAGTAGACTTTTCCGCTCTAAAAATAATTCTCAAATCCATGGAAGCCGAAAATTGGTTGTAGAACATGAGGATTCAATTGAAAAAATTTTACAATTTGAACTGAAAATATTTAGAACTCATGTTCAATAAACTGCCGAAATTAGTAAGGAGCTTTTGAAAAATTTGAAAATACGGGTAAATGAGCGATTGAATGAGGATGTTAAGAAACTACTGCAAAGCCTTAAGAATTCCACATTCTCTGTATATAAAACCACGTTTACGTTTGCAGAAAATTTAGCTCCTTGTTTATTTGGTGTCAGTGATTTAGACGAAGAGGTTCAACCGAGTGTGAATATTGATAAAACCTTAAATTTGTCACTTTTAGATAATCTGAACATTCTGCTTAGAAAATGCATCATCTGTACAACCTGAAAGATTAGATTTCAAGTCGCTTAAGTAAGAATTTACACTTTTCAAAAATACCGGCCAACGCACATAGAATTTGCAAAAATTATACGAGTTGGTTCTTTGTATGAAATCCACATCAACCGATTTTGAGCGTGTATTTTCGCCGCGCATTAGTTTTTGTATCAAAATTAGATCAAGTCTCTCAGAGAAATTCCTACAAGCTCTTGTTTTTTTGAAATACTATTATAAAAAATAAGGTCATTTCATAATTATACAATATCCAATGTAATACGTAATAAAATGGTATAAATGTAAAAACTTTTATTTGTAAAATAAAATTAAAATTTCAAAAACAGTAAAAGCTGCTGTTAAAAAGACACTAACAGCTGTTTTTTAAAAAGCATTGTTTCGAAAATCCCTAAATAGAACACAATGATTAATATCAACATTAGTTTGGTAGCATTTTTTATTAGAAGAATTCTGTGATGAGAGAAATAATTTCACCAAGTTAGCAAGCCTGGATTTACCTTTAAGCAATGACCAACTTCCTTGCAAGCCCAACATCTAAATATTTTAGGTTCTGGTTTGTATTGTCTCTCGTATTATTTTTTCTTCTTTGATTGAATTCTCGTTGATCTGCTTTTCAATCTTGGTACTGTTTTGTAATCTGATTCTTATAATACTGTTGGTTCATTGGTCCGAATTGCACATTATGATGGATACTCTTTCGGTTTTTTTCATTAGGTTTTTCACTAGATTGATTATTCCTATTCAAAGAAGAATCACGGCGGTTTTGATATTGAACTGTTTCTGCATACGACTTCTTGTTTATCACCGCAACGAATTTTCTAAATTCGTTTAATTCTTCTTTACTTTTCTCATTCTAGCTTTTATTTCTAAAAATTTCAAATCTTGAATTTTCAAGTCATATTTCATCTCTTTGTCATCCAGCGTATGGAATAATAAAAATTTCAAAAGGGTTTCTTTATCCATTTTGTGGTTCAATATATTTTCAGTCATCTTTTCCATTTTTTTCCAATATTCTTTCAAGTTTTCTTGCCCTTTGGAATAATTCACAAAAATTAATATATATTTTTAAAGCCACAACGTTTGATAAAACAAAATCTTTCTAAGGAGATTTTCTGATATATAAATACGCTAAGCAGATTTTCAACATTCCACACAACAAGTTTATTTTTTAGTTTTAATTTTAAATATTATCTTACAAAATCATATAAAAATCATATAAGAAGCTGCACTCGACAAGACCGACTAAATGCCCTATCATTAATGACTATAGAATCTGAACTTCTCGACGAAATGGATTTTGGTATCATTGTTGAAAATTTTGCAGAGAAAATGTTTTTAAATTAATATTTTTTGAAATATCGAAAAAAATGATGGTTCATTATTAATATAAACTCGAAAAAGCCAAATAAAAAAAAGTATGTTTCGAGGAAATTATCCTTATCATCTGTCTGCCATCATAATCTTGGTCAAATGTTATTTACTGAAGCAGTAATGATGTATTAGTTACGATTTAATGATTTAATTAAATAATCTCAATAAATGTTTTGTTGATTGAACGTTTATTTTAGGGGATTGTGATTTAATGACCAAAGCCTCACATAAAATTATTTCCCACTTATTACTAAAGTTTTTATATAAACAATTTTAAAAATTTTTTAAATCAGTTGTTCATTTGCATATTTTTCTATGCTCAATAAAATTACTCACGCCTCTCAATCGGCTATGTTCATGAACCCATGTGCGAAGATGACGGGAATTCTCTCCAATGTATGTGGCATTGCACCCATTACATGAAAATTTATACACTAGATCCGAAACTAAACCTATTGGGGTTTGAGATTTATTACTAAACATATTTATTGATTTCAACGATTTGATACTATTTTAAATATTTTTGATTGCCTAATGATTTTGTGACACAATTTAAAATTTCTAAAATTTTTCCAATGTGGAATTACAAAATCATGAAATTTTATGGATTGTTTTCATCAGACAATGAATGATTTCCTTAGTCAGTCTTTCTACAAACTTCTTAGAATATTCATTTTTATTTAAAAGAAAAACCAGCTTTTGTATACTTTTATTGGATTTTTCAAACGTAGAAGATAATGATCAAGATCTAAAAATCAAACTCTTAATCATATTTTTATTATATTTAAAGTATTGTATAGGCCTGTATCTGTTGCTTTCTATATATTTCTGTTTCAAAATCCTTAGCCGTTCTTTCGACTAATAAATCTAAAAACGGAAGAAATGAATTAACTTCTTATTCCACTGTGAACTTAACCTTAGAGTAAAGCCCATCCATATAATCAAAAAAATACTAAAAAGATATCATCCACGTTACGTTTATATATTTTACGCTTAACAAATTTTGAAAGATTGATGCAAAAGTTGGAGCTAAATGTTATCCCATAGCTATTCATTCAACCACTTATCATTAAAAAGAAATGCAACATTAGAAGTGGCAATCAATAACTATTCACTAAATGCAACTTCGTCTAATGTCTGATAATCCAACATATTCTCTTTCAACAAATGCAAACAAAGATCAATAGTCTCATCTAATAGATTATTTGTAAACAAACTAGTTACATCAAAAGACACCATATAATCAGAAGAATCAACAGCTTGGCTAGTTATAAAATCAACAAATTCAAATGAATCTCGACACTCATATTCCTTAGAAATCAAAGGTTTTAAAAATGAATCAAGAACCTTTGCAACATTATACTGTGCTGAACTTATCATGGAAATCACATGGCGCATTTGAACATCTTTTTTGTGAGTTTTAGGTAGACCATATAATTTTGCAGGTTGAGACGCAACCGCATTTAGTTGTTTACCAAGATCACAATCTAAGTGTTTATCTTTATTCAAACGGAAAACAAGTTTATTAAGCATTTCTTCATCTTTTTGAGGAGAATGTTTGAAGTTTTTGATTAAATTATCTATTTTAACAAATTGTGGACCATCAAGTACCTTTCAAAATTTTCAAAATAATTAATCTCGTTCAAAATTACAATTTCATTGCCCATTTCGAACTTACAAACTTTCACAGGTTTTTTAGAAAGGTTCTTCAAGATTATCAAAACACAGATAAGTTGGTGTGTTACCTATATCAATGGTGGCCAAAGTGGGGTCGTCAATTCTCGTAATTAAATTTAATAATAAAAATTTATTTTTGTATAATTAAAAATTAAAATTCTAATATTATTTTATTGGAAAGTTCATAGATAGTGACTTGAAGTGATTTGTAGTAAGTAATACCATGTACCTACTTTTTGGTGAAAATTCTATTTAAAAAGTGTGGCGTTGTAATTTCATGCACAGACCACATATAAGGGTGGAGTAAAGAAAACCCCCACATAAGTATAAAAAGGTAATAACTATGTTATTACACCTGATTCAGTTCATTAAAAACTTCTATAAAACTTCACACTAATAATAACCAATATTAATAAATACTAGTACAGGGCTTCTGGGGTCACGAGAGATAAAAATACAATTTAACAGAAAATGTTTTTTAACTTGTAAAATTATTGTTATAAAGATAAAATAACAATTATCATAGATAAATATATCATAAAATCTTCTAGATCGGAAAGATTGTTTGTACCTGCATTTCTATTAAGAGTATTTTAATAACTTGAATAACATTTACTATGAATTAGAATATGTTATAGGAATTTTATATTTGTATGGGGTCGTCAAGAAACTCGCAATCATAAATGGGGTCGTGAATTACAAAAGTTTAAGAAGCTCTGTACTAGTACAATAATTACATTTAATACGATGTTTATAATAAATATAATATAAGTGTTATTTTAATATGATTTTGTTTTGCATTTTCCTATTTTTGTTTATGCTACACTTAAAAGAGGGTCAAATTTATTTTCACTAAAAAATAGGGGTCACTAAATAAAAAGTTTGGCCACCGTTGATCTATATTACAGTTTCATTTACAATTAGTGCTGACTATGCTTTACTAAAATATTTATAAATATATATAGTTACCAACTTACAGGGAAAGGCATTTTTACTGTTGGAACTCGATATTCATTTCGTCTTTTATAAGTGCCTTCTAAATTATTTGCACCTTTATAAGCTTTGAGAATTTTAACCAATTCCCTGTTCGTTTTTAATGGGAATTCTTGTCCGGTCAAATTTATCAAATATTTCCAGTCCTTAAATCTTTCATAAAGCTCCTTCATGCAATTCAAATCTGCCGTCAACACCGACATTTTACCCCATTGCACATCAACCCGATTTTCTGTATTGATAATATTTTTGTATCTCGAATTGAGACATTTCACTAATTCTTCAAGAGCTTCTGTAAATTTTTTATCAGATTTTTTGTCGATATGAATACAATAATAATTCCAAGGTCGATAAATCGTTCTCAATAATCTTTCGATTTGTGATCCACTTTTAAATGTGACAATTGTGAAAGCGATTCGAAAATTTTCCTCTTCGGTTGTATTTGGAAATTGTAGAAAATAATTTTGATTCTCTAGAAAATTTGAACAATTCTGATGTATATTTTGATACATTTGAGAATCCGTAAAGCTTTCATTGCGTAATGGCTGCCATGTTTTGGCGTATTCTAATTTCTTCTGATTCACATTTGAATGTAAAAGAGCTGTACAATCAATTGTATTTTGATCTGATTGAATAAATGGGATATTTGTAAACAAAATTCCGAAGATTAAGAATTTCCAAATTGCCATATGCGACACAAATGTAGAGCTCATCTGCTGAGTGTGTGTGTACATACAGAGAAATTCAGATTGGCTACAAATGAGATAACCAATAGAAATCAAATAAATATAAATTGATTTTTATCAAATAATTAAAACAATACAATAAATTCACTGAGTTTTAGCAACGCTAATCAATTACGAGTGGTTTTGTATTTCAAATGCAGCACTATTTTAGTACACAGTTATTGATAATCAATTAGTAATGTGTAATTTTTTAAAATCTGATTCAGTTCAGCAACAAAAATCAATAAATTTGAATTATATACAACATGTCGTTGAAATTTAAAAAAAATCTTACTATGTTGATTTTCTCGGCGTGAGTCCATTATATAATATGCAATGATTTTATGTTATCCATTACAAAAATGGTTAACAAATAATTTTAATAAATTAGGATTTTTATTAGACATTATTTTGCAAACTCTTAAATATTGTTTGTATTCGACAATTAAAATTTATTTTATTATTTTTCACAAAATATTAATTCTATTATATTTTTCTTACCAATTTAACTAACAATAACCACTTAATGTACCTATTTATTTTGATTATGCATAAAAATATTAGAAATACTCACTGTTATTGACGTGTTATATGTAAAGCATTGTTGATAAGATCATAAGATTTAAAGATTAATGAGCAAAATGCTATAAGTGTTAATGTTTTAAATAGTTTGATTATGTAAAGTTGTGATAAATTATGCTGTGTTGAAAATAATTTTAATTTTTAATATTAGTTTTATTATTTTAAGTAAAATTATTTACAATTGTAATTTTTAATACTAATTTAAAATAGTAATGAATTTATTTTATTTATATAAATTTTAAAATTAATGTAAAAATTGTAAAACAAAAAATATTTAATAAAACAATAATAATTTCTTTAAAATATATTAATTAATCCATATTAATTTGGTTGGTTTTGTTACCTGATGACAGGGTTGGATTGGCGTGGAAAATTGCATCGGGAAGGTTTGAAATACTGTCCCACTTTTCTCTATAAAAAAAGCAATAATTGGTCAAAATCGCAACATTATTACTTAACATTACTAGTTAAGATACATTATTAAATTTTTTAAAAATTCAAATTATAAATTCCTTTATTCACTTCTTCATTCTCTATAACCATTAACAAATCTTTGTTTCTATTCATTATATTCAGGGAATCCAGATGAAAATCACTTAATCTATTTCTTAAGTGATTCTTGATATATTTTAGAATATTAAAGGAACGTTTGCACCGAAATTCAGTCACTGTAGTCAGCATTTAAAATATTTTAGTTTGTAAGTAAAATAATATAAGTATAGTAATTTAAAATTAAAATAGCAATTTATAATTAATTATAGGTTATTTAATTTATTATAAATACTAATGAACTTTAGTTTAAAGGGACGAACATTATTTTGCTAGGTTTAAATCAAGTGACATTATCGACAGTCAAAGTGTCGGTCAAATTACTATTTAAGTGACTGCTAATTTAATTCACAAATTTCGGATTTAATTTTTTACGAGCATTTTCACGTGGGTTGGTGACTGAAGGTGTGAGTATTTCCATATATATTATATATTTATTCAAGTTATCTAGGTTACCAGTATTACATATTATATTATTACAATTATTGCTGGGTACCTGATGGGTAAAAGAAAAAAGATTTTCGGGGCCACTTTCTAGAGATTTTTGTCATATGCACGATTAAGAGATGTAGCCATTGTTACCCGTCAATATGACGTTGGAAATGTATTCCAATTGGCGTTTCTCAATAAAAGGTGAGTTGTATTACCATGGCTACTAATACCCTGGAAAACTTTTGGGTTCACGAGCTACCATAGAAGTTATTCGCGTTCATTTTCATTTAGATCCTTCTATTGATATTTTAGTTGAAACAATATTGCAACTTTACGTGAATAGACCATATTATCTCTATAAAGATAAGATTAATGATTAGATTTATAATAATTCACAACACAACCATAAAAAATAAATCATTTGCCATTTATGTAATTCGTAAACAAAATTAAAATAAGATCAATTGGAATTCACGATAGTTAATTTTTATTAAAATATGTTCGGTTCAAATGTTTTCATCTGTTTCATCAATTTGGCTGTCTTTAGTCTCTTCATTTTTCTCGCTCGGCCTTCCCCGTAGAGGCTTGCTGGGTTTCGATTTTTGATATGGTGTTACATTGATACTCTTAGGAACTGCTTGATCCTAGTTTGGTAAAGACAATGTGTAACCGGTTTAATTTTAATTCTAGAAATCATGCTCATCGTTAGAGTTTTTAACCCGATTTGGAAGTAATTTCTTTCAAAATTTAGTAAGATTTTTTATAATTATTAATGAATAATTTATTCATCTTTTGGTATTTTTTAATTAAATCATTTTACTTTTTATTCATCATTAATACCAGGTTAAGAAAATAATAAACATAAAATTTAATAATTTGTTCTTAATTTCATAAGGAAATATACTCATGAGACAGGAAAAATAAGAAAAGAAAAATTAATTTTTAAACTTTAATAATACAAAAGTAATTTAAATTTTCAGATATATATTTTCTTTTCTCTTGCTGTCTTATACTCCTTGATACCTTGGTTTGAACTGGATAAATAAAAGGATAAAAATTTCTTTTAATAAAATTCTAAATGACTCAATTATTATTAATAAATAAAGACAAAAATTAGTTAATGATAATAAAAAAATTATTCTACTATATAGTCAAAAAAATCGAATCACTAAGGTGATTAAGTCAAAAAAATTTATTCATTTTCATAATTTGTACTTACAAACAACGGTGTTCACATATTAGATATATAAAAATTAAATATCAATAAAAAGAATAAAATAAACCAATCTAGGGTTGTCAAGTGGTCAACACAAAAAAAGAGAACATTTTAAAGAAAAAATTATTAAAATCAAATTTTATACATAAAGATATTAAGGAACATAAAATTGCACTTATAATTCAAATTTGTACTTTAAAAATATAAATTTAATTTAATTTAATCATCTTCATCATCATTTTGATCACTAAATTTGTAACAAATTTAGCTTGCAGTTCTTCAGTAAATAAACATTTTCGTTTACTCATATTTGGAGCTAAAATAGAAAAATCCAAGAATATAAAATATAAGACTCTAATTAACAATAATAAATTACATACTTACTTGTTTATTTAACACAAAAAAATATAATATTAATAATTACTTTTCACTTGCTTATTTTATTTATTTAACACAACAAATTATAATAATAATGATTTCTTATCAAAATCGTTAATACACACAAATTATTTCATCTTTAATTTTAAATTCAATAAATATTGACAGGACAGCAATAGCATAGCCTGCTTTTTTTCAAATTTTTGAATTTTTATACCGAGTTTCTTTTTAAATTTCAACTTGAATTAATTAAAAATCAGCGAAATTGAAAAAAGAGAACAATTTGAATATTTATAGAAAAAGATAGAGGACAAATAAAATGTGCTAAAAAAGAGAACATGTTCTCTTTAAAAGAGACCTGTTGACAAGCCTAAACTAATCTCCACCTTACTTCTAGAATAAATAGTTTCAGGTGTTATACAATAACCATGAAAAATAGCATTAAATTTTGTTGATCTGGCATCGACTTATATGGTGGTTTTCCACTTACTTTTTTGATACGTTAAAACAAAACACCCACTTGTTTTTACTAAATTTCATCACTTTCTCCTTACTTATTAGATTTTCATGTTTCTTTTTAATTAAAGCTGCTAATTGCATTTTAAGCTTAATTTTCATAATTGTTTTCTAAAATGCAATCGTTTTTGATAAATTTGGAATTGATTTGGTAAAATTGAGTGATTTTCTTTGTTTTTGTTGTTTTCCAATTATTTTTTAATGTCTTTATTTATATCCTTATTTGTATCCTTTTCAATTTTTTTATTTTTTTGTCTTGTTTATCGCTAAATGAGCGATATTTGGTCAATTTTTGTCCATTTGAATTTCCTGCTACCAAATGTTATCGGATGCCATGCCAGATAATAAAAATTCCAAAAACCTAGTATTTTAAAATTAAAATCAAATAAATCAAAATCATTCATGTTATCACAATCATTCTACTCAAACAGTCATCGCTCAAAACCTTACTTACATTTAATGGATTGCCCCAATAAAGCACATATAGTCAGGCCCGGCTCGCGGTTTTTTTGTGTGTGCGAGGAATGTTTGGCGCCTTTGATTTATTTTTTCAATAAGTTACTAAAAAGCTATATTATAAACAAAAACCAGCCACTATTTTCTATGGTTTTATATTATTATCGTTTAAAAGTAAAGCGAAGGCATTGTCAATATTTTTTGATGTTTGATAATTTATAATTGTCAATTTATTTGGTTTGTAGTCTTTGTAACCAAAATTTGAAAATGAAAATTAATTGCCAATATTTTTATGTGGCACTGAGAGAACAAAACTCAAACAAAGAACATATATCAAGAATTACTATTACAATGCATTCGTAAAAATTATTTACATTCGTAAAAGTTTTTTCCTTATTCAATCCTCGAATAAATTGATACATGCTGTGAAATTAATATTTTGTAGAACCTAGTTTTTCATAAAAATAAATTCAAATTCAATTTCTTATATGAGATTTTATCTCATCTTGTTATATGCTCTTTGGTACAAATCACTTAAGTTAAAATATGTTACTGAATTAGAATGGTTCAAATAACTTAAAAACCAAAGAACTGAAAGCAAATTTCAATGCCTGAAAATAGGTATAAATACAAAAAATAATCGTTACAAATTAATTGTCTTGTAGGCGCTTTTTCATTTGAAAAATAAAAAAAAACTTGTGTTTAAAAACTTAAAAAATTTTATTTGTCAATACTTTTTGTTAAAATTAAAATTTCATATTGTCTTGTAGGCGCCTTTTACTTTTTTGCGCCTGTGTGCATTGTACACTTCGAACACGCTACGTGCGGGGCCTGTATATAGTTAATTAATTAGTTTGACTACAATAAAATTTTTGATTAATTTCCAGGGAAGAATGCAATAATGTAACATCTCAGTCCTTACACCCTACTTTTTTCAAATTTAGTTCTGAGACTTACGTATGGATTTCCTTAAATCCCTTACAGCTTATTCTAGTAAAAGATTGTTTTTAAAGAAATTTGTATTCATATATTTAAAGATAAAAATTATTTTTATTATTATGAAACATTTTGTAACCATCGTCATAAAAGTTTTTTAATAGTTAAACTTTAATATAATAATGATCCAGTTTCAAAAAAGATACTCTGAAGTTCAGAATCTATTAATTTTCTATTGACTTCCACCCGTTAAAAACCCGTTACAAAAAATGACTTCTATTGAATTAATTTTTTATTGTTTATAAAAATATTTTAAAGTTTTATTGAAATTTATATTAAAGTTATTTTCATTAATAAAATAAATGAAAACTTTTGATAAACTTTTAATCATTGAAATAAAATCAAATCTAGAATTACTTACTTTAAAGATTTTTAAAACTGTAATAATAGATTTATGGAGCAATTTATAAAAATTAACAAGCTTGGGTAAAATCATTATTTTTAGAATTCATAATGCAAATATAATAAATTCCATTTTGAAATTTATTGAATAAATAATTGTTATTATATATAAATAACTATAATAAATGACATTAAAATAATTAACAATTTTAATAATTAGTTCACGTTAAAATATAATTTTTTAAAAAAAATAAGTAAATTTTTTCATTTACAAGGGACATCGCCAAGGTGTAATTTTTTTATGAAGATCTGAATGTGTAACTTTGTAGAGCGCAGTCGATTTACATAATAAAATTTAATTCCAGCAGCCAATGGTGCATTATTTTTTTCACCTCCAGGGGTTACCATATCCCAGTAGTGACCTCGATGATTTTTCAACATAATTTTGTTTTAAACCATTGAAAATGAATAATGTTTGAAAAATTTCCAAGTATTTGAAAAAAGTGGATGTTGACATTCCATGCATAACATAACTACGTTAGTCACTGTGTTACTCATCATTACCAATAACATTCTTTTTTAAAAGCGGCTAAAGATTTTTCAATGTCTGTATAACTCAAAAACCGATGAAATCTGTTCATATTTTTTCGATTCAGAATTATTCATTTATTTACTTCTTTTTTGACCTGTCTGAAACTTAGGTCATTTCTTAATTTCCAAATATATTTTATTTCTTCAGTTTTGTTTATAATTTATCATAGTTTTAATTGACGTAATAGTCTTCCATTATAGTTTTAAAATTAGGATTTTTAAATAGTCCCCAATTTACCATAATATATTCTCTGAATCTCAATTATCCTCAAATGTATCCTCTAGATCAGGGGTCTTAAACACATCTTAAAGCACGTGGATTTTGTAATATAGCCAAACATCAATAAATATCATAATTAGCTTTAGAACTTTCTTTTAAATTATTTTTATTTGAACGATTGCGTCTGCTTACAACTCAATAAAATCTTCACTACGTAATTCTAATAATATTATTGAAAACAGTTTATTTATTGTTTAAAATTTTCCATTTGTTTTATAAATAATAATTTGCATGTTTAAAAATTTATTAACCTATTACAAAATGACTTCATTTCCTAAAAAAAGACAACTTGATGTATGAAGAATTTTCCAAGAGAAGTGAGGTAATTTGTATATTTTCACTGAGGTGAGAAATAAAATCCAGTGCTTTATATGTCAAAAGATTATTGTAGTGCCAAAGGAGTTTAACCTTCGCCGGCATTATGATACAATGCTGAATTACAGAAATGTAGAGAACTTTTCAATTGTAAAATTTACATTGTTGCTGGCGATACTGATTTCTTTTTTCTTGAAATTAAAAACTGTAAATTGAGTAAACTTTTAGCGGCTATGATTTCCGATAATCTTATGGATTCTTCTAATTATGAACCAGCTCATCCCTTGTATTCGAGAAATTTTGAATCCGTAATTGGTAAATTTAAGGACGAAAGTAAAGGTATTGGATATAAGGAATGGGTTTTCTTACGTCCGAAATGTTACAGTTGGTGGGTTACAGGGTTTCGCACCTTGCTTATCGCTCTAGTTACCCTAGTAACGCCATACAAAATGATGCTAACCGCCACTTGGCACCCGTTGCTAAGCAACGTTGGTAATGTGTTCAAGTGGTGGATTGCCCGCAAAAATTGAGTACCATGTGCTAGTACTATAGTTGCTCGGACAATCCTCGGGTTCACGAGCTGTCGATAGAAGACTTATGCTCGCTTTGCTCGGTCCCTCATAACTATTCAGGATTAGTTCTTAATTGACTGTGGAAAACTGAGACGTAATAAGGTTACTTGTGACAATACTGACATGCAATTTCAAAAGAAACGACTCAACTAAGGCTAAAACTACTCTATTTGAATCAAATCACGTGTGGAATATCTATTGTTTGATGTTTTGGAGTTGGGTTGCTCGACGTCGGGCACGCTCCTTGCGTCCCGGTCGACGATTGTTTGCTGGAGTGATGGATTGTTCCGTTACTTGGGTGCTCTTCTGCGGCATCTGGGATGGGGCGAAGATGAGCGGGTAAGTGACCGCTTCACCCTCCCGGCATACTGCTAGGGCGACTTCGAGTCCCCGAATTTGAGTGCGCAGGCTCTGATTTAGCCGCCGCTCCTCCGTCCAGCCTTTCTGTGCCGCGGTGAGTCGGTGGTATACGGCTCTCATTTTTGTTGGATCAACCCATGTTGCCTTTAACTGTTGAGTCTCTCGAGTTATTTGAATGATTTGGGCGAGTAACTCTGCGTTCGATTGTCTTGCGCGTTCCAGTTCCGCTTGTAGAAGTTGTAGGGATGACATTACTATAATAGACGAGAGCATTTAAATTCTTTATTGCCTCTATTAAATCAAATTTTTATTTAAACAAACTGTAAGGAGCAAGTTTTCTATGAGATTAAATAACAACACAAAGACATTTAATGCTTAAATCAGTTTCTACAAAACTTCATCGTTACTGTAGTTCTTCTTCAGGAAATTCTCTCTTTAAACTCCTCTTCAGAGCCGCCACCGTATAGGGCCGTCGGGTATCGCGGACTGGGTGAGGTGGGTATGCCTCCGCGATGAGCCCGGCGCGGATGTCCTCCTCCACGTTCGTGAGGTACATCCGGGCTTTGACCACATTGAGGTCCACTTGCTCTTGTACTCTTTCCCAGAAGGTGAGGAGATTTCTGGCGTGATCATATATTTCTTCGGCCGGGTATTGTTGTCCGGCGAGTCCACAGGGATCGGATTCGAGACCCAACAATCGCCAAGTGGTCGGGTATGACCACCGGGGTCGAAGTTGTTCGATAACTGCGGCATTTTTCGGTACCTTCCTCGGGTGTGGTTCCTCTGCTACTTGAATAGTAATTCGGTCGATGGGCATATATAAATTATTATCGTTATCAAGTTCGATTAAGTCGTCTACTTATAATAATACTCGACTAAACGATGATTATATTATTGCTCTTGGACTGATTAAACTCTACTAGTTTGGTTATTATTGCAACTTTTCACGAAACGACTAGGGTTATTTATCTGTGCGTTCCTGGTGTGATGTATTCTGTTGGCTAGCTTCTCACGGCACTCCCATATAACTCTTGTTAATGATGGTAATAATTAGAACATGTTAGGTAATATTCTAGTGTTATGCAGATGGGTAAGTCGAAAATCCACGATCTATCAGGCATTAACGTTCGTTAAGTTAGGATTTGTCTAGTGGATGGAATTACTACTAATTAAGATTCATTTAAGATTTACTAAGTACTTAGTGATACTATCTGTTAAAAATCGATTTCAAAACTCAAAGGATCCGCGATGTTATCAGATATTGAGGTTGATTTAAGGTTTACCAACTACCTACTGCTGTTTAAGATTAATTCTGAAATTTATTAAATATATAAAAGTTATATTAATTAACATAAAGTTACAATTTACTAATATGTAACATAGATATTGATTAAACTAATTCTAAAATTCGCTATTCTATGATGCTAATGTTTATTCGAAACAGAGTTAAAATTTACAGGTTGTATTTAATTTGATGATATTTAATTTAGGTACATCCTGTCAGGACGATGTTAGCGGAAACGTCGATCTCTTCGATCAAGCGGACGTTAAATTTATTCAATGTAGGTTTCCGGCTTCCGGTTGATTCTCTCAGATTAATTTAGTTATCGATCGACTACTTCTATTACCGCTTAGTGCAATTTTCGGTTGTGGAGTGCGCGTAGACTTTCTAATGATGGAACTCCTTATCAAACATCACTTCGATATTTATCATTTGATATATTTATTCGTCTAAGTTAGACTATATCGGATTTTAAGCGCGTCGTAAGTTAATTTATCATGATTTTGTTGGTTTATTTATTAAATTTATAGTCGTTCGTTTGGTTTCTACGGGAAAATTATTGGATTAGTCTCGGGTCTAAAACGGTGTCAGGATATTCGTCAGATATCAAGAAAATCTTTCTACGCTAAATGATTACCGTCAAGTTAAATCTAATGCTATTTCGTTTCCTAATAAATTAATCTGTTCGCGTTTCTAATTCGGATCAGTTTCGATTTTATCCCTATATTTCGACAATGATATTAATTTGGATTTTTGTAACGATAATAGATTGTCAATTTTTATCCAGTAACGGATTGGTATTTATTTATTGGTCCATTTATTTTAGTTCTTTTAATCACGATTTCTTTATTTTAATCAGACTTTATTTTATTTTGGTTAATGAATAATATTTTATACTCAATTTTATTCTGAATTATTAAAATGTTTTAAGCAAGGAATTAATTGATTTTAATCCATCTAATATTAACAAATTAAATCAAAGTAAAAGTTCCGTTTATTAAGCAATGAGTTTGAACTATTAATCAACGGATTATTTTATTATTCTCGATCGTTTTCGACATTTAATCAAATGAGTGCTTTATTTTTTAATTCGTAATTTTTCCTTTTATTTAATCAATGAATAATTTTTAGCAATTAACTAAACGATTACTTTATAATAAATCTTTAATTCCTAACGTTTTTCCTTTTATTTAATCGATGAAGTTTTGGATTATTAATCAACAGATTATTTTATTTTTATCAATAGTTTTCAACATTTAACCAAATGATTACTTTGTTTTAATACTTTTCCCTTTCTTTAATCAATGAAAATTTGGATCTTTAATCAACAATTTATTTATTTTAATCAATAGTTTTCAGCATTTAATCAAATGATTACTTTGTTTTAATAATTTTTCTTTTATTTAATCAATGAAAACAAATTATTTTATTTTAATCAATAGTTTTCAGTATTTAATCAAATGATTTCTTTATTTTTAAATAATAAATATTTAATCCATTTTATTTCGCATATCAATAGTTTTAGCTATATCAACGATTTAATTTGTTTTATCCCCGTGTCCTTTCCCTTTAATAAGCCTTAGGCGCATTTTGTGTTCATATTATATTTACTGAGTGCCCACTGGACTACTCGGTGTGGTGATTTTGAGCCGTGTGTAGTATAAATTTAGGTCGATTTTACAGAATTGAGAAACGAGGAAGCAGCCGGAGACTTCTTCCTTATTTCTCTTTTCAGCTATAGGAATAATTATTGACGTTACGACCGCTGCGTTGCGCACGCTGAGTCTTCACGGGTGCATATCATTGGCGATCCTCCACGCTCCTACATGCATCTGCACTATGTTGATTTTACTATCTTGCGTGATGTGTCGGCTGTGGGCCGGAAAAATTTCGACATTAAAATTTATAAAAGCATATAAAATAAGTTAGATATATGTAGAACAATTTAGATATATTAATAATATTTATTAATTAGGACAAAATAACAGAATTACCCTTCATAACCATTCCAAAAATTTTCATACAATAGCATAAAATATCATAACAGAAAGCATAAATGCCTCTCTCCTCACGTCGCCGTCAAGCAGAGCTCTACAGAAATGCTATGAACGTGACGTGGAAAGAGGGCTCCAACCAAAATATTTCTCACCTAAAAATTCGGATTTTCACAATAATTTCAAACAGTTTAGATTTTCAAAACAATTTTCAAAATAGTTAAGTTTCGAAAACGGTTAAAATGGTTCTAAAATGGTTAAAAATGGTTCTAGAATGGTTTTAATCAGTTTGCAAAATGGTTAAGTTAAATGTGAAAATGGATCAGTATTTATACCTATTTTTCTCGCTTGTGAAATTTGACGCAGTAAAACAAAATTCGACCTTGTTATTTTCTAGTAAATTCTATTCTTTAATTTTAATATTTTTTGATTTATTTTTATAATTTTTTATTTCGAATTTTTATTGAATTATTACTAATTCAAAATTTTCGATTTAAATTTCATTTTAATGAACTTTAATTGATTTTTTCAATTTCGTCGAATTTGTTGTGTTTTCTTGTTATATTTGTGTAGGTATCGTGCGGATCTTGGTGCATTTTGTTATTATTTTAATTTATTTTTATGTTTATTATTTTATATTTAATTCTCTTATTTCTCAGATTTTATCGGGTTTACTTGATGTTTCAGAGGGTTTATTTAAATTGCGTGTTATTTTTGCGTGTGTGTTTCTGATCCATTTAAACATTTCTCAAGGCCGTTTACGTTGTGGCCCAACACAGTCTTTAAGGTGATAAAGAAAGTAATAAAGGGAAAGGTGTTACACTACATGGCACTGATATTAAACATCAATCTTATATTGATTGTTATAAAAATGATCGTGTTTTTTCTGTACCTCAAACAAGAATAGGGACTAAGAATCATCAGTTGTATACTTTTAAAAATTATAATACGGCTTTGAGTAATAACGACGATAAACGTCAATGGGTTGGGGAAAATAAAAGTTTCGCTATCGGACATTATTTAGGAGTCAATTTCATAAGTAATGAAGAACATGAACTAGATCCGGAATGAAGAGTATACAGATTTTATCAAATAAATGTTATTAATTTATCAAATGTCTTTATCTTTTCTTTAAAGTTTGTTTGTAGTATTTTTTATAATTATAAAATTGTTTACGTTTTATTGTATTAATTTTGACATGTGATAATTTTAATTTTTAATGAAATTACTTGTAAAAAAATGTTATTTTTTATAATCTATAATCGTAAATATTATTATCATTATTACAATAACCTATATAGTTTTAAATATATGACCTAAGCTATATAAATTTTAAAAATTAAATAAACTATATACATTATACATTAATTTATAATAATAATAATAATAATAATAATAATTATTATTATTATTATTATTATTAATATTAAAATAATCTATATAGTTTTAAAATATATAATATAAATAAACGAAATAAGTTATATATTATTAAAATAATCGATATATTTTAAATTTATGACCTACTTAAATGAACTATATAGATTTTATAAATTAAATTTGATTTTAAAACGACCTTGACCTACTTTATAAAAACAGCTTATTACAGGCAACTAGCCAACTTCTCAACTTTGCTTTTAGGAAAGGTCAAAACCGAATCACTTAAAAGATATGCACATATAATTTCAGATTTGCATTAACAGTTTATTTTGTGTTTTAATGATTTTAAGGGACTTGAACTATATTTCCAGCTTTTTCCCATCCAATTCGCAGTTGAGATTGACAATATAGCAGAGGAAATGCAGGTGGAATTGACAGATCTTCAGTGTGACACCATGATGAAGCAAAAGTATTGGTATTCCTGAATTTTATCAGTTTGTTTTAAAAGAAAGGTTTCCCATGTTACACTCTGCTGCTGCAAGGATTATAGCAATGTTCGGCGAACAATTTTTCTCTTCTATAAAGATTATCAAATCACCAATAGGTTCAAGGCTTACTGATGAACATCTGCAAGCATCAATGAGACCGGTTTCATCGCAGGACATTAAACCTAACATCGATACTTTGGTTGCGTGATCGGATTATTGCCCACACGAAAAATGCGCAGAGAAAAATGCCCACATAAAAAAATGCCCACGTAGACAAATGCACACATCAAAAATATAGAGAAAAATGCAAACATAGAAAATAAATAGAGAAAATAATAATAATAATATTGATAATAATAAATAATAATAATATTGATAATAATAATAAATAATGTTGGACGCACAGGAGTCATTAAATTCCATGATTTCACTCGTTATACTGAGGGGACTTTCATCATTAATGACTAGGGAAAATCTCCTGATGCGCCGCACGATTTTAGTAACCATCATGTACCCGTGACCGAAATCACGTTGGTACCGTACACAATGGCCGAATGCCATTCGAGCAGGTGAGCGCTATTACTAGCACTACTCCTCGAAGGACCTTCGTCTTTCCCGAGTTGCTTGCTGCCGTTAGAAGGGCTTACGCTTTCATCTATTGGTTTGCATTTCGTGTCAACCCTCGGAGAGAAAATTTAGGGTGATCGTTAAATTCCACTACTGGTTCATCAGACTTTATCTCTTTTATTCCCACCACACCTCTCATGAATCAATTCGCTTAGACTATCTCAACATGAAGAACAAAACAACAGGGAAACATCATATTATCGATAAATTAAGTTTACAAGATCAAAAGAGTATTATACACGGTTTCTAATGACAAATCAACAGGGATGAAATATCCACACAAGTCCTTCAACTACGTCCAGGCCATTTTCGGTTTGCCCGTTAATCTTCCTAGTCGATATCTGTCGAGAAGTATTTCCTTTTCATTGGCCTGTAAGGCGGAGGACTCGAAAGTTGATTTTCTTCTCTTCGAGTCGAGGGACCCGCGATTTCTTGCGCAACGATAGCGGTAGGCACTTCGCCCGTGAGAACGGCGATATCCTCAATTCCGAGCCCAAGTCTATCGAGGGTGTGGATGGCCGGGAAAGATTCCGGATCCTCGTCGGTCAGATTAATGTGGATAGACCGGGCGGGTGATCGGAATATTACGTCGGGAGCATAAAGGATATCCGGGTCAAACTCCGGAAATTCGAACTCCTGGTAAGGTGGAGGCGGACCATTAATTGGACAGGGGACCTCAATGGGTTCCAATCCGGTGAGATCCTCTTCCACTCGTCGGCGTCGTTCGCGACGTCGCCGATTTCGGTTTGGTCGCCGGCGTGTTCGAGTGATGGCGGCCCTCTCTACGTTCCCGATAGATGGTTGAGAGACAATAGGTTCGACAGGTAGACTGGGAGCTTCAGGGATTGGGTTCCAAGAGACTGAAGGGGCAGATGAGACATTGGCAGTAGGAAGATGGTAGGCTGGTATTATGTCCAGTTGACTGGCTCTGATGCTTCCCGGGACGCAAGCCTGAAGTTCAGTGTCCGTAAACGCCCGTCGGAGCGCGGTTGACTGCTCCTTGATGAGTAGTCGCTGAGCGCGGGATTCGGTGATTAGCTCATCTCGCGTTCGAGTGAGCCGCTCAATCTTCCGTCTCAGCACTTTGATGGCATCGGGGGGAGCCCAAGTGCCCTTTTTCCGATCGTACTTGGCCTGGAGTATCTCATGCTTCTGCTTCAGCTCCTCATATTGATGGCGGACGGCCACGATCGAGGGTGGAAGTCGTGGTATTTTTGGCAACCCAGTTAATCCAGAATCGTTATTATTATTCATCCTGAAAAAGGAAAACAAAAAAAAATGAAATGAGGTCCTCTGAGAGGCGAAGTGGTGATAGAATACGGAAACATTGGTGAGGGGCCGGATAGCGATTTTATGGAGGAGCTCTTATTTTTGTAAATTTCCCCCGTATTTCATTTTAATGTGACCCTTCATCTTTATTAAACGGGATTATTATCCTTTCTATTCGTTCTCTGGTGCTCCTATCGATGGGTTTCATTGGATCTATTATCATGGTTTAAATATTTTATTACCGGCTAACTACTAATCATTAGTAACTTTACTATTACTAGTTTGTTATTTCCTTTTAATTTATCCGTCAACTATGATCTTATTCGACTACCATTGACTTGGTGTAGGCTATTAGGAAATTTACCATTTATTATTAAAAATTTACTATTAATATTATTTTATTTACTTCGTTTCAGTTTAATTAATAATTATTACTTGATCAATATTATTATTAACTTTATGTAACTCCTTATACTTCGACTATTAATTGTTATTAAATCAACTATTATCAATTCGATTTATTTCACTACAATTTAACTAATAGTTATCCTTTAATTAAAATGTTACTATCTTTGTGTGCTCTATGGTTGAAGTAAATTATTTGCGTACACTCCTAGGGGTCTTTACACGGAGAATTTTTATAATTTGTTGAGATTAATTGATGGTCAGAGAACTGTCACTCAATATTAACGTTTATGTCCATTTTCCCCCGTGATTTTTAAATGTATTGCTAAATTTGTAGGTTTATTTTATTTTCCGTGAAAACTCGGATCCTGATTGACGTCGAGATTTTAATCTCAATATAAGGTTATGTAATTTATCCGTCTAGACAGGTCGGGACACCTCTATCACGAATCTAACTCAGTTTAGATTAGTTGATCGTTCAGAATCACTACTCAAGTACTTAATGTGCACTTAAGCGTGACTGACATTATCGTACATAGCACTATTGTTATTGATTTGTAACGTTATCAAACTGAAACTGTGTAAGGTTTACGTTTTATATCGTGTCACAATTCTCTGATTCTGGAGCCTATCTGGTGGCTTTGCGGGTAAAAATTTTTGCGTTCACGCGTGTTGACACTCCCACCGGCTATCTTTTCTATAACTTTCCTTTCTGTGATAATTCGTGCGGTTCAATTAATTGATGTACTTCTCTTTTACTTGAATCTGATTCACTCTACCTCCCACTATTTACCTAACTATTTTACCCACTATTTTACCTAATCCTGCTACCCATTTCCTTGTAAATTTGTCCGAGAATTGAAAAATTCGGTATGATCGATTTACGATTCTGCCTAAATTCCCCCTGACTCTGTTGTCGCATCTTCCCTGATTTTAATTCGACTCGTTCCGGCCACTTTTCAGTAGCCGCCCCGAGTGTACAACGGCGCCCTGCGTAGCGGTCCTGTGCGTTATCACCAGACCCGACTGCGGACTGCCGAGGGGTCCACGAGGCATGACCCACGAGCCCGACTAAGGGTTTTCACCCACTAGCCAGCCCGAGATCCGTCCCATGGACCATCTATTGATATACGATATATATAAAATTTTAAAGGGTCGGACAATAAATATATATATATAATCAATTAACATATAAGTGAATGAGACATTAATTTAGATTATGATAAAACGAAAGTTACAATAAAACATATACAATCACAAATAAAAATTCCTTACGGTCAAAGTTTTCTAGTTTTCTCAATGAGTAAGATTTTTCAAATTTGCATAAAAATTTTTTTAAAGTTTTAGTTATGAAATTCATCACTGTATTTATACTATTTGTATGCATGTGTGCGACCAATAGGCGATTTTCTGCCATTTTTAGGGCTTTTTAATTCTTTTATTTATTTCAAAATATTTTTGTAATTTTTTATATATTTTTCCTTATTTTTTGATATATTAATATTACAATGTTGAATTTTATTTTTATTATTATTTTATTACAATATTATTTCTTAAACCCAATATTTTGTTTTCTGGTCGCCTCTTCTGCCTGTGTTTTTTCTAAACCTTATTTTGCAAGGTTTTGGCAGTTTATTTTATTTTTCGTATGTTTCTTTTTGCATCTGTAGGCATTTTCGAATTGTTATTATTTATTTGTTTTATTAAATTTTTGTTATGTTTTTATTTTGTTTTACTTATTATGTTATTTATTGATTTTTAATATCTTGGTGCGGTGTATGTTTATGTGCAGTGAATCCTTTCACAACTTTCACTCTCATTCTTTAATTTTAATTTTTATTATTTTTTTTGTTTAAATTGTGGCTCTGAGCCCAACAATAATAATAAATAATAATAAATAATAATAAATAATTATAAATAATAATAAATAATAATAAATAATAATAAATAATAATAAATAATAATAAATAATAATAAATAATTAATAATAAATAATAATAAATAATAATAAATAATTATAAATAATAATAAATAATAATAAATAATAATAAATAATAATAAATAATAATAAATAATAATAAATAATTAATAATAAATAATAATAAATAATTGAATATTATTCTTGATTTTTTCTCTATTTATTTTATTGTAGTGCTTTTTTCTATGTGCGCTTTTTTTTATGTGAGGATTTTTCGTGTGAGCAATACTATTTGTGTGCATTTTTCGTGTGGGCATTTATCACCGAATCCTTGGTTGATGCAAAGCGATGCCAGTCAAGTAGCCAGAAAAGGAATTGATTTTATAATAACATTAATTTAGAATTTTAATGTAAGGCGGCAGCATAATGATTACTAGAATGTTAAAATAAAATCTAAAACTTTAAGTTTTCTTTTCTTTACTACTAGATTTATGTGTTTTAATCATCGTGTAAAGATTTTAAGTATTGCGGCCCCCGGGGTTATGCTTTTACTAACACACGACCCACGTTAGATTTTGATTTTGGTAATCATAAAAATTGTATCTACGCTGATATCTTTTCCACATTAAATGTATTTAACTATCATTTCAAAAATTTCTAATTCTGCCCATTAAATACAATATTGTGAAATATTTGGGTTATCCCATATTAGTATACATTTTAAAAGTTTGTCATCAGAAGGAAGTATAAATTTAAATTGCAATACGAATGTATATGACTAGTAATTCTTTTCTTGCTGTGCAGTAGTGCTCTTGGCATTTGGTCATAGTTTTCGATACATATGATATTACTCTTTCCGCTCCATTTTGTTTCAGAGATAATACCGTACCCATATTATTGTGTAAAGCAAACTATATCAAGTATGCACTTACCTTCATTAATCGGCAATGTTAAAATTGGTGAATTAGAAAATTTGGTTTATACTTTTTCAAATGTGAGTTTTTTCATTTCATATACAATTATTATTTTCTTTTAACGTTACACTCAATGCTTCCGATGTTAATGCGTAGTTCTTCATAAATTTACTGTTGTAATTGCAAAATTCCAAGAATGTTTTCAAATATTTTGGACATTTCCCTCCATTTTTTATACTATTTACTTTTTCTGAATCTGTCTGCACTCCGCTTTATTAAATAATGGGACAAAGATAGTTATTTTTCTTTTTTAAAAATTTGCATTTTGCGATTCGAACTCTTTAATTTGTTATAATACTTTACTCAATCTAAAATTGTGCTCTTCAATTGGATTTTCAAATACAGTCAATTCCGCTTAATTGGGACACATCGGGACTTGAGCATTTTGTCACAATTAAGCGGCTATCACCAACTAAGCGAATTTCACATTTTTTTAAATTCATTTATTTGGTTTTGGCAACTAAGGCCATTAACCAGTAATACACACATAAAATTAAACAATGCATATTTTCCTTCAATAATTTTATTTTAACTCTTGGAAACTGTAAATTACATATAGGTAATATAAATTATCATATAAATTACAAATATGTAATATAAACTTTTAAGAAAAAAAATTAAATTCCTAATTTTAATAATAAATGGGTAGGTTCATACAATTTAATTCAATGTAAAAATGAGTCAAGTGTAGTCTGTCTTTTGTATTTGTAACATTTCACTTCTACAAAATCAGCACATATTCAATGCGGATGTAGGGCTCCGTTCATTTCCTTCCTGCATAAAATAACGCTGCAATACGGCCATACAATTTTTTGCCTCCTGGTCAGTCACAGGCACAGATGACTCACCATCATCATCGTCAATTTTTCTTGTTTTGATTTAATACCTTCTACAGTCTTCATTATCATCGTAACATGTTAAATTGTTATCTATTGTTGAAACTTCTTCATAGTTAATAAAAGGAACTTGCAACATATCCTCATTTTCTTCATTGCTTAAAATTTCGGAAATATCTAAGGGTTTAAAGCAGCAATTAGTAAAACAGTTCTGTATTGTGGTGGTTTTTATAGCTCGCCAACTGTCAGCGACAAACTGTATTGCTTGCAAAAGGGAAATTTTTGAACTAATCTCGTTGGCTGTTATGGAACTTGTTAATAATTTTTTATCAATGGATTCTAATATGTGATTAACCAATTTTCCAAGTTACAAAGTCTTAAAATTTTTTATTACCCCCATTGGTTGCACTAATGATGTGGTATTAGGAGGAAGAAATTCCAGCTGTATATTTTGTAGATTGTCTGAATGAGGGTGCGCCGCACAATTGTCAACAAGCAACAAAATATTTCTTTGTTTAAGTTATAAATTTTAGTCCCAACTAGTAAGCCAATTTCGAAAAATTTCAGAAGTCATCCATGCATTTTTGGTTGCATGGTACTCCACTAGAAAACCCTCCATTCTTAAACCCTTAAAGCATCGAGGTCTAGCACTTTTTCCTATATCAGTAGCTTTCGTTTGTCAGTACCTGACATATTTGAATAGCATAACACAGTAATGCAGTCCACCGCCTTTTTATAACTTGACAGCGCAATGTGTTTATAGCAAAAGGAACCATCTGGCGTAGCACGATAATAGAGGCCGGTTTCATCAGTATTGTAAATGTATTGAACACACAAATTCTCTAAAAAAGTAGGAATTTTCGTAGTTTTCCACTTTTTGGCACTTTCGTTGTCGGCACTGCCCTTTTCACAATGCGCTTTTTTAAATTTAACATTGTGTTTTGCTTTCCATCGCGATAACCAACCATCAGTTGCTTTGAAATTGTTGCAGCTCAGTTTTTTAGCTAACTCTTCTGACTTCACCTTCAATATTGGGCCGTTGATATTTACGCCTCTGTCACTAACAATAGAAAACCATTGATCTAGTGCTTCTTCGACGTCTGGATCCTTCCCCTCGCGTTTTCTTTTGGATGTTCCGGCTTGTCCTTCTTGTAATACCAATTCCTCACGCAGTTGACTTTCTTGTCGTAAGACACGCGATATGGTAGATTTTGGTACATCAGTTACCTCAGTGAGCCGACGACAACTTGTATTAAGTGTCTGGCTTTTTATTTTATCTAGCAAAGCAATTTTACTGGAAAGTGTCAAATCATTTCTTGGCACTTTGGCAAGGGTAAAATTTTTGAAAAATAAAATTGACAAAAATAAGTTACTGGATAAATACGCAACAATTGAGACAATTGTCATGTGCCAGATGTATTGGTAACTGAATAACGCACCATATAAAATTCTTTGTACATATTTTATCTTGAGAATATGTATAACATAATATGTGCTGTGATATTAAATTTACTGTCCCAATTAAACATATAAATTTACTATTGGTTTCTGTTCTTTGAGATTTGTCTCAAATAAGCGGCTGTCCCACTTAAGCGGAATCGACTGTATCAGTAAATCATCGCAGTTTATCCATATTTCTCTTCGTAATACAATGTTTATGAATTCAAAAAAAATAAAATGGAGTCCACTTATTCTGAAAAGGCATTCTCAAAAATTCGTTTTGACCAAATCTAGTACTGATCTCTAATATTCTAATTTTAGAATTAAATAATTCGTTAATATTATCTAAATATAAATCAGATTTGACATTTATACAAATATTTATTAATGGTACAATCAAGAAGTAATATTTAAGATAAAACATAAAATGAAAGAGAATTCGAGAAAAAAATAATTTAGTTTTATAAAAACACGCTATAAGTAAAATTTATCGATCTTAAAAAAAATTCTTACTTCAGACTTAATAATTTCTTATTTTTCATCTGTATCAAATTTGGAGATGCACCTGTTCATAGTAATGAGGTTTCTTGTTAAGTTTCCCTTTGAAAAAATTAAAATAATGAATAGAAACCCAAAACACCAGCAGGTGTATAAATGAAAAATAATATAATTTTGTTGAGGATACTTAAATAATAGAATAAAATAAGTAATAAACATGTAAACTGATTGGGGAAACAACGATAAGTGATTTAGATGTTGTTCTGGAGCTTAATAAAAGGAATGGAAAAGAAATGTTGAATAACGAGAAGGGAATAAGAGAAAATCAATAAAAACAGACAATTGAATAAAAGAAGGTCATTTATAATTAACGAATACAAATTTAGGAAAACAAAAACAAAAGCAAAATTTGCTCGTTATCTCGAAAGCTCTTTCAACATAAGGGAAAGAATGATGTTTGGGAATCCGGGAAATCGCATCTCTAAAAAATTATTTATCTGGACAGCTGTCAGTGATTATAGAAGCCCAAATGGAATTAGCAGTAAAAGATCTTGGAAATTTTATTTGACATCACTATGTATTATTGGGTGACGGAGTATAAAAAGAAAGCGCAACTGGAATCAAAGAGAAAAAATAATTGGACTAAGAATTGAAAGGAGGAAATTAAGGAAAATTATTGAAAGAGCAGTTGGAATGAAGGATAAAATAAGTTTGAAGCAGAAATTAGGCGATACGAGAACGAAAAAAATAAAGAAAGTTGTAAAGAGAAAACGCCAAAATTGTGAAAAAGAAATAAAGTGAAATCAAAGCAATCAAAGTTATTGAATAAATTCAAGTCAAAGCAAAGCAACTAAATCAGATTTAAAAATTTCAGAAACCCGTCACAGTAGTCAAGTGATTGTGAAATCCAAATGATCCGAAAAGTGCTATTCTTCCCGAAGGGTCGTAATAAGCACCAAATTGTGACTGTAATAGATAGTTCTTTGTGTCATTTTAAAGTGGACCAAAAGATTATATCGTTTGGAGTTCATCACTGTTGCTTAAAAGTACGCTTGGAGTCAGATTGACAATACATACTATTTAAATTCACCGACAACCCCAACAATTTTAAAATAATCAACGAAGGCAACGTCCATAAATTATAGGACGGGTTTGAGTAAGTTTGACAAATGTTGACATGGGGGGAAAGGGGAGATCAAAATAAATTGACGTCAACTATGTTACTTTTTTCAATAAATTTAATAAAATAAAAAAAGAGGAAATAAATAGGAAACCCAATTGAGCTCTTGACATTAAAAAAGCCATCTTCAAAATATAAAAATATCAGTAGAAATATCAGTGGAAATTGAATAAAATTGTTTATGATCTAAACTTATATTAATATTATTGAACAATAAGAAACATAACGTGATGTCCAGTCCAAATTTCAAAAGTAGACTAGTTTCGAGCTAATGGCTCTCATCAATACTATGCGGGAGGCGCTCAGATTTCTCTTCGCGCCATGTCAATGTTAAACAGTGCCAAGTTAACACTGTTACACACTCCTCCTGATTCACTGGACACCATATCAGTTTGCAATGCTTGACATAAAAAATTTCCATTTCCATTGTTGGGTTATTATTGTTAAAGTCGGTTGCTATTTGTCTCCTCGTGTTCTTTGGATAATAAATAAACAAACCCAACACAGAAAGAATTTATTTAACTTTATCACAAATACAAGTTGTCACTCAATTTGCACTTTTCTCTCACTGATAATTACTGATTATCGTTAGGTATGGCTACCCAAGGGTCAAATACCTTTCTGATACGATAATTATATTTAACTGCTTTTATAATTTTCTAGTTCAACAACACTTCGTCACTATTACTCGTTTGCACAATACTTTCTTCGACCAACTGGCAACTCGTCTAATTTGCGCACTCCTTTCATACTGAAAATAATTATCTATAATTATACAATTATAGTTCCAAATCTTTAGGGATCATTAAAACAATACAACTCACTCAGAATGATTGGGGCAACACCAATTATTCAAGATTATAATAAATTGCTTGGGATTATTGCCTATTTGTTTATTTCCCTATCGGCTGGGCAAGTTAATTTTAAAATTTTAATCCATAGGATTTCGATCGCTCTGAGTTTTCATCGTTTTTAATTATATTCTCACAACACAAATGAGTTTTCAAAGACAATTCAGTACCAAATTGACGTTATAAATTTCAGAATTTATCTGTTTAGATTAGTTGATGAGAAAACATCAAGAAATATCTATAACCTAATTTTTTAAATATAAGATACCTTAAAGTCTAGTTATATTTTTATTATAGAAATGTGTGAAATATGCATGTTCTAGTTATTTATTCTTATTCTTTCATTCACCTTTTAAATTATAGCATCTTTAAAGTGTCTTCATATGCATAATAATTTTGTTTTCTAGCCCTCAGGATGCAATGTTTGTTAATTTAAATGATTAGCATTTTCGAAAATCTATGCAACAAGAATCAAACGGCGCAAATAGAAAATTTTATCGTCACTGATATTAGATTTTGTAAATTCAAATTTAACAGAATCTTCTATATCATTAGATTTAATTTTATTGTGGGAACGTAAAATTCATTATCTAAGTCAGGCTCCCGCAAACTTTTTAAGTTGCGCTCCAATTTTAACATATTTATTTTTGGCGCTTCCGACTTAATAAAAATTCATAAAGCCTCAAAAAAAGACGTAAATAAAATTAACATCTTTAAAATAAGCAAAGTGTATTTTTCTATTTCTTGTAAATTGAACAAATTAAATATTATGAAAATAACAGTTCTAATGCTTTAGCAAAAAAACAATAATAAATACTAAACGAAAGAACCCTACTTCGTTTGTAAAATCTAACAATTTTAAAATTTTTTGGAAACAAAAAATTATTGCATTTTAAAATTTTCTGCTCCCCAAAATTATTATCAAGCGCCCGATTCCGGGGACCAGCCCCCTAGTTTACGCACCTTTGATCTAAGTCAAAGTAATCAATATTTGATAAATTTAATATCTCCGTGAATGATTTTGCTTTTATAATCTTCAACAGACTGATAATTTTCTAAATTAGTGATAAAACTTTAATTTAAAATATAACTGAAAAAATAAATTCAACTTGAAACAAAGTTGTTTTTATCTTATTTTTGGTATAAAAATCAAAGCATAAAGTTAACCAATCAACAATGTATTTACAATTTCATAAATTAGCTTCATTTTAAATATAAATTTTAAAATTCCTAACTTTATTTATATAGAATACACCTGCTTGTAATGAATAGACTCATGAATATAGAAATAAAATCAATAGGTCTATAATATTGATCTATTGATTTTATAAATGGTATTTTATAGAAACACACAAACTTACCTGGGTTGAGATTTAATATTGCAATGAATAAACGCATTTAACATAGAAAGTGAGAGGAAAATAAATTGAACACCAAAACACAACACAGGAGAAAATACATATTAACTTATGATATTTCAAATTTTTTGAATAAAATATAAAGATTTCGTGGATAAATTATGAATCATCCATTGACGCTGCACACCAATCTGTATTATAAGATGTTTTTATTCATTGCATACAGATATATTTAATGTGAAAACATCATGTACCTTCACAATTATTCATGGTTTATTCTTTAAAATTAAAATCCTTTTAAGGTCGTTATATTTGTTTATATATAAATGTGCGTTAAATAAATTTGTAAGTGTAGTTTTATTTTATTTTTTAAAATTTTTATTTATGATTTACATTAACGTATTTATATGTAAAATAAAGATAAATTACTGTATTTACTAACAATATCAATTTTAAACAAATTGATTATGTTGTAATTATATAATCAGTCAAGCATCCCAAATTCTGATTGGTCAATTTATCGATTGAAAGAATTCATTGTTAAATTTACACTTATTTCATAGCATGTAATAATCAATAAACACAGCTCTGCATCTATATTACAATGAATAATGATTTTACAAATTTTTTATTGAATTATCAAAAGTGAACATTATGGAACTGGCAGCTGATATCTGTATTTGACGAATGGCAATGAAGCATAATATGATTCGTTAACTAACACTTGACCAGTGGTCATTTCTTTACGAACTTTGTCTCGATACCATTTCT
Organism: Schmidtea mediterranea; assembly: GCA_022537955.1. Lineage (NCBI taxonomy): Eukaryota > Metazoa > Platyhelminthes > Tricladida > Dugesiidae > Schmidtea > Schmidtea mediterranea. Next base: position 195,387,995 of record CM039680.1, read on the forward strand.
CAAGGCACATCAGCGCTGCTGGTTGAAAGTCTTCGTGAAATTTATTGGCAAACAAGTGTGGAACGCTCACTAATTTTGGTAAATCTCCAACTCCCCAAATGCAAATACTTCTCACAAACAATCGGCTTTTACATAAATTATTGCCACTCCAATTTTTAAATCTCGTCAGAAAATAATGCAAATGTTCACCTGGCGGATCCATTTCATCGGGATCTCCGATATAGGAACCAGGAATTTGCAAATGAACATTGTAATTGAGAGTCGAAAAGAATTGTTCATCAGGAACTGCAGTTTTTTGTAAAGCATCAAGAATGATCTTGGATTTCTGGGATTCGAATATAAATTTTACGAATTCCCGATTGACTGTAATGTGTACTGCTCCTTTATACCAAACTAGCTGGAATTAAAATAAACAGTTTTCCTAAGTGTTTAAAATAAAATCACAAAAAATATATCTTCAAAATCTTTTATATTTTTGATTACCTGTAATCTGTAAATTTAATTTTTTGTAAAGACTCTTTACCTTTATCAAGTTTTATTTATCATCTCATTAATTTTACAACACAAGAAGTTCTTACAAAAAAGTTCAATTTCCTTAAAATTAATGGTACTTGTTCATTAACGGGATCCCCAGTAAAAAAATCAAAAATTCGGTGAAAACATTTAATTCAACAATTACAACTATTGCATCTGAGACTCAGAAGGCCAGAAAGCCACAATTACTTCTAACAAAGCCTCGAACACATCATCTCTGGTAAAATGCTTGCGCCACATGAACTCAGCCAAATACGACTCCAAATGATGACGTGCGGTGCCTCGGTGTCTCTTTATGCGCCACTTGATTGAAGTCAGTTCTTTGACCCAACCTTAGAAGAAGCGAACGGCTGTGACAAATAACAAGCGAGTATCGGCGAACCAGTTTCTATCGCGGATGTTGACCTTCTTCTTGCAAGACTTGATGTTACATTTCCAAAAAATGTGTGTGCCAAAGTAGAGCTTCATTTCGTGATCGTTCGGACAGATTCGATTGGCCGGCAAAATACCCTTCTCTTGAAGAAATGCAACGGCCTCCTCATCAGTGCTCGGCATGTTAAAGATATTCATTCTAATCAAAATAGTTGTATGATCACTTTCAAATAACCTAACATCCTAACGATTTTGAGCAAACTTTTATTTGAGGGAGTAATTTTAACTCAATTTTAAAGTTAAGAACAATTGATAAAAAATCAATTACTAAAATCCAAAAATATTTAAACTTTATAGACACTATGGTCCCCATAATGAACAAGCACCAAATTAATTATACGTAAATACAGTCAATTATTTTTTTATGCGGTAGATACGTTCCTCAAAAACCGCATAAAACTGCATAAAAAAGACACGATTTACTTGTATAAATAGAGATATGTTTGATAATTTTCGAAAAGCAAATAAAATACTAATAAATTAAGAGTTGGCTAAGAAATGGAAAAACCGTAAAATTACATTATAGCAAATAGAGGATAAAACAATAAGTTTTGTCCGGTGAAACATGTGTATATTTAAAAACAGCAAAAATGTCAATCATCTGTGTCAGAGATATGTTCAAAATATGCACCATTATGAAGGATACATCGGCGCCATCGATCAGGCAGTTTCCTGATTCCGTCGGCGAAGAATCTGCGTGGTTTAGTGTCCAACCAAGCGTCCAGAACCACTTGAATTTCATCAGCTCCGATGACATCTCTTCCACTAATCGCAGATTTCAAAGGGTGCGAGGTTTGGGGAGTAAAGAGGATGTAGCAGAACAGTAAAACCAATGCTAGTAAGTCTTTGCACAGATTTGGCTGCCGTATGGAGTCGTGCATTGTCGTGGAGAAAGTGAATTTGATGAAACACACCACCTAGAAGACAGTGTCTTTTTGGCTATATTACCGTCACCAGACGAGACAGCTGTTTGCAGTAAACATCGACTGTGATTGTAGTACCCTGTAGCAGAATATCCATCATGATCACACCTTTACAGTCCCAAAAGACGGTCATGAGATGTTTCCTGAATGAGAGTGTGCGGCAAACTTCCACATCAGAGGCATCACCTGCGCCTCTCCGCGAACGGTGGTGAAAGGTTCCGTCGTTGCTCCAACAGATCCAGACTTCGTCCATTGTAACGAGTTGAATGAAGAAGTCATTAGCAGCATACTTGTACAGCAGCTCGTTGCATATTTTGTCATGGTTGGTTATTTGTTGCTCGGACAACTTGTGTGGGACCCAGTGGTTGCACAAGTAACGCATGCCCATTGCAAGCAGATGATTTTGAATTGCCCGCTGACAAACTCCAAGTTCCACGCTCATTTCCACAGTACTGTTGTACTCCTCCAAAACAGCTAGAATTTTGTCGTTGATATCAAGAGAGGGCCTTTCACATCGCTCTTTGTCTTCAACATCAAAGTTTCCCTCCTTGAAGTTTGCAACCCAGTGTCAACAAGTGCGCTCATTTGTTATGTCCTTCCCAAGTGTCAAATTTATTTCATTTGCAATCTGGGAAGGCACTAATTCACGATTCTAATTGTAGTAGATTAACTTGCGGATTTCCTCCGTGAGAAATTCATTTCAAATTGACGTATTCTAATGAAAACAAAAAGTATTTCAGTCAAACAAGAAATTTATTAAAAATGCTTAATCCATGTAAGACATATCAAAGTTAACAGCAATGTTAAAAATTATTAATAAGTGATTTTTTTAAATTTTACAAATCTACAACATATATAGCATAGACACACAAAGTTGCAGACCTATACACTCATTACAGCATTGGAAAGCTGAGTATGAGCACCGGACAAAACTTATTGGATTAATATTTTTAAAAATTTGAAACGGAGCCTTGGGATTTGAACGATTCTTTATTTAAAATTATCTGGTTGATTTAGGCTTGACAAAGAATAGTCCTTTTCTGGACCGAAGGGGCAAACCGCATAACTTCAAAAACCCATAAAAGTCTGATAAAAAAAGAACTGACTGTATTTACAATTCATAAAGATTGCAATTGTTTCTACAAATGTAATAACTAATAATATGTTACGCGATGCCAGTAATTTTACAATTCTTATACATGATGTTAATATAATCTTTTCTCTGTACTAGAGAAGTATCAGACTTCACATGGAATCATAAAATGGTGAAGATTATAAAAACTTGACTTGGGGTGCAAAATTAATATAGCCTTTTTGATTAATTTAGTCCTTGAAATAATTCAGTCATGGAAAGTAAAACAGAAAATTTAATGTTAAGCATTATATCTTAAACGATAATCATGATTGGGCTTAGTGCAACAGTAATTTATAAAATAACCATAACTTGATTTATGAAACTCTTCATTAACTGATTGGCATGTTATGTCATACCGGTTATTAAAGCTCATTATTCTGAATCATTGAGCTGGAGATACCTTTGTTCTTGTTTTTCAGAACCTACCTGTAAACGCTCGGTGAGGTTTAGAAATGGACTATAATGAGGCAAATATTCAATGTAATTATTTGTTGACATGACGTTATTGTGAACTGATGTTTTGTCATGGATAAAAAATGTACTCATAAATTTGTTTGCATGGAATAATTGGTGATGATAAAACATCAAAATTTCTTTGAAAACATCCGGAATTCCTTTTATATATTAAAAATAAGCCTGTGCTTAATGGCGAGGCCCTTATTAATTGTCCAAATATGAAGTTTTTATTAAAGAAATTGTGTGAATCGACTCATTTTTTTCGCATTAAATTTCATTATCTTTCAACATTCAGGAGCTTTCATAAATTTTCAATAAAAAACACAAATATTATGGGCAAATAATAAGTTTATTATTATTTGTATTATTTCTTAATGTTAATAATATTTTTATTTAAATTAATGTTTATTTATTATGAATGCCAAGAATTTCAGGAATTCACAAGTAATTTCAAGAATTTTGTTTTATGTGATTTCTGTAATTTTTCCCTGTTCCGTAATTTCGATCAATATTGTCTATCAATTTTCGAATAGCTAAAAATATTTAACTTTTAAATTATTGTTTCAAGAATAAATTTCGTTTTTAATGCTTTTCTTCTACATTTCAAAATTTATGGTAATCTATCATTATTTTCCGAATATCTAAAATAGATTTAAAATTGGAATTTTATTGAATAAATTATAATTTAAAACTCACGAAAATGTAGAATGTAATAAAGCTTTTCGAAATATTATCAAATTGCACATTTTATAATTAAAAATGCCGTCATTAATGATCGCTGTCCCTAATTTATGTTCACGTGTTTGTATTTTAATTATAGGGTTGTGAGTAGTGTTTGTGCTTCTGTATTTTTCGTACAAAAATACTTTTCTGATTTTCTATAGTAAATTCACTTAATTTATGTCCTTAATTCAATCATGTTTTATCAATTCGCTAGTGTGAGGATGATTAAATAGAAGTGTTAATTCTAGTGTTGAAATATAACTAACTTTAATAAAATTATTATAATAAATTTAAAAAGAACGTAAATAAGTTTAAAGTTAAATTATGGATAAATAATATTTATCGATTGTAAAATTAATATTTAAGAATGTTTGAAATTTAAAAATATAAAATATTTATTGAATGTTTGTGTATTAATATTTCCTATTCAATTGTTAATTCATGCTTGCTAAAAAATCCTCAAAATAAATACTAAAAATATTTATGATAAAAATACAACTTTAGATCGTTATTTTAATATTGGATTGTTGGAGATTTTTTGAAATAAAGTTTTGAATTTATTATTACATAGTGGTAATCAGATTAAACAGAACATGACATAACGGAACAAGGAAAAACAGAACTATAATTAAATAGAAAAATTTTATTATTTAATAGGTTGAAGTAATTAAAATTTTAAAACCAATATTTTAGTTTTAATCTTAAAAATTATATCGATAGTTTCATTTATGAATCATGAAATTTTCAACAACACAGAAAGAAAATCGATTTCTATTGTATCAAGAATTTGAATACACCAAGTACAGAGAAAACACAAATGGAATAGTTACATGAAGATGCAGAATCTACTTTTTTGCCAAGTGCAAAGCATTCTTGAAGATGCACAATGAAAATATAATTGGAGACGTGCCACAACATTGCCCCAATTCAAATCCTCAAAAACCACAAGCGAATTTTTTGAAAGCGAGCATGAAGTAACAAATTAAGTCTGTTGGTGCAACTCCAAGAAATATCATGGGAAATCTGTTATCCAAAGTGAATATGGATATTTTGGAACATTTAACAAAGTAATCATCACTTTCACGAAGCCTTTTTCAACATAAAGAAACCAGCCATATGCAAAATCCAACTACAACCAATTTACTTATACCAAATAAGTGTGCTGACTTCATTTTGCATGATACAGAGCTGATGATATAGAAAGAACATTGGCAATCTTGATATCCTCACTGAATTAGAAAAGGATGTCGGCTATGGACACGAAACTTTTGATAAAGCTCCTACTATGTTTTATCAGCTGTATACACGGCACCCAAATATTGGTAATTCATATCCTCCATGCATATAGTTTCTTTTGGAAAGAAACAATACGGATACATACAACAGAATGTTTACTGTGTTGCAACAATTTTTGCCCAATATAATACCTCAAAAGATTCTACTGGACTTCGAAAAAGAAAGTTTGGTCGCTGCAGAATTTTCTTTCCCCCAGCAGAAATAAAAGGTTGCTAATTTCATCTTTATCAGAGTGTGATTAGAAAAATCAACAGCGTTGGTTTAAAGACAGTGTACGAGTCGAATAAAGTTAAAGCTGAAATCTCTGCTACTCTCTCTTTTGTGTCAATAACAGATGTAAGAACTGTTTTTGGCTGCCACATTTCCGAATGAAGACAATTACAGCTAGATTCTTTCATATTTTTATTCAACTTACATTGAAAGATTTGCCAGAAAATCACCTCTCTTTCCAATTCGAATTTGGAATCATTTTGATGATGCTGCAGAAAGGTGTCTTAAGACTACAAATTGTTGTGGGGGATTCCACAACGCTTTAAATTCACTGTTCCATTGTAGTCACCCAAGCATTTGGAACCTAATAGATGCACTTAAGATCAATATTTATGTTTTTTCAGAATGAAAAAGCACCAGATTCTAAAAGTACCTTGACTTATGTAAGAAATTGCACTGAAAAATTAATATTTATATTTTCATATAATGAAAAAGCACCAGATTCTAAAATAACCTTGACTAAAATTAGAAATTGCACTAAAAAATCAATATTTGCACTTAAAAATCAATATTTGCACTTAAAATCAATAATTTCAAGGTCATTAATACCTTAATGAGTGGGAGTGCGCGATAACTGACTGTGACGTCACATCTAAATACTACTATATAACTTGAGCAATATTGATTAGCCCTTTCGCAGCGGCTTTCGCAGCTTTTAAACTTCTGCTGGGACACATATGTCCCAGCAGCTGTGAAAGGGTTAGTTTAATACATTAGGTGAATTTGAATTCATCTGAAGATTGTATGTAATAAATATCAATATTATGTGCAAACAAATTAAGTGTAAAATCTTATGAAAAGAGATCGAATAGTAAAACATTTGCTCAATTTATGCTTAGTAATCCTAAAGATTTTGCAATATTATCCCGCACTAGAAAGGCATCAATATAGCTACTGAAATACCGGATAAACAAATCCTGTCTCACTAACCGGAATCGGCATTTTAATCCTCGGAACCCGATCTTCATTTCTTTCTTTGTAGGTGCCCTCTATGTTGTTTGCGCCTTTATAGAGCTTGAGAATCCTAACCAATTCGGCATTTGTTTTCAATGGAAACTCTTGTCCAGTTAGATTGATGAGATATTTCCATTTTTTGTATCGATAAACGAGTTCTCGCATGCAATTCAGATCGGCCATCAACACAGACATTTTACCCCATTGTACATTAACGCGGTTATTGGTGCTGACGGTGTTGTTGAATTTTGAATCGAGGCAATTCACTAACCGATTAATAGCTTTTACAAATTCTGGATCGGATTTTTTATCGATATGAATGCAATAATAATTCCAAGGTCGATAAATTGTTCTCAACAGTCTTTCTACTTGAGATGCACTTTTAAAAGCGACAATTGTGAACGCAATAGGAAAAGATTCTTCGTCAACATTAGATTTAACGGAAAAATATTTTTGATTTTCAAAAAATAAATTACAATTTTGATTGATATTTTTATAGAGTTTAGAATCGGAAACTATTTCATTCGGAGGAGTTATCCATTTTTCTGCTGCATACAAAGTCACCGGATCAACACTTGGTAAATATAATTCTCGACAGTTTGGTGGAATTTGATTAGGTATGTATTTTTCGGGAATATATTCAATGGTATTAGATTTGTAGAAATAATGGTAAATTAACCAAAATAATATAAGAAAGCATAGAAAAGCAAGTACATATTTTTTGTAAAAAATATAACGCATTTATGGAATCTAAAGACAAACGTAAATTAGAAAATTATCACAATGAAAAATAAATTTATTGTAAAATTATTAAATAAATTTACTTTAAAATATTGATAATAATAAAAAATGATTTTAAAATAATTACAATTGTACATCAATTTAGTTTTACTTATTAGGTTATTTAAACAATTATAGGGGAAAAGAAACTTTTAAACGTATCTTTTTCATAAATTTTAAAATTATTCTTTTGAAAAATAATTATTTCAATTATTGCTTGATAAATATATTTTATTAAAAACAATTATATGCTTTAGAATTAAGAAATGAAGAATGTAATTTTCGAAATTTAAGAAAATATATTTCAATATTAATTAGTAGCATAATTAATACAAATTTAGAAATTTTTGGCCCGTGTTTATTTAAAATACATTTACAATCGAGAATTTTATATATTGGAAGTAAGATAAATGTCATTGTTTTTGATTTGAAAAACATTGAATTTGTATTTCATTCTGGCAACTTGATATGAAAATAAAATCGGTTATTTTTGTTGGAATGGGTAGTTATTAAGTTGTATTAATGATGGTTAATGATGTATATTCTCAACCAAATATTTCCAATATAACCTGGTATAGAACTTTTCAATGGCCATTTGATACCCTATACTGGCCACGTTGACATAGTTGGACAAAAACTCATTATTGATACTTTTGTTTGTACAGTACTATAACAAAAACTAGAAAATAAGAGGAAAATTAAAAATAAAACTCAATGAATGATTTTAAAATTAGATGTGAGCCTCCAGAAAAATCCTAAGAAAATTTTGAGGTCTCAAAATATTATTTGAAATCCCAACGTGCACTTGATACTTAAATAAATAATAACGTTAAGTCTTGTAGATTAGATATTAAAGATGAGATACGATTAGATAGTAAGGCCATAAAGTGCCTGATGAAAGAGGGCATAGAGCGCCAGCGACTGAGGATTAAGTATATGATTTTTAAATCAGTGAGACATAGGGAAAATAATTAATAGATTGAACGAGATTATGAGTATAATGATTTTATTGTTATAATATAGATAATTAATACGACCATATAGATGTGTTGGGCCAGTACAAGCTTTTGTTTAAATGGATTGGAAACAGCACGCAAACACAACACGCACATTTCAAAATCGGACCCTTAAACATCTAATAAACACCTAAAAATGCGAGAAAAACACATAATTTAACATATAAAATGGAAAAACATAAAATTAAATTAAAATATTAACAAACGCACCAAGATACGCACGAGTTGACATAGAAATAACATGATAACAAAAGATTTGACCGAAAAAGCGACAATTTACGAAAAATTAAAAGAGTTCATGAATAAAGCGAACAAAAATAAAATAATTTTAATCAGAAATGATTGAAATTAAAAATAAATGAATAAATTGTAGAAGAAATCAAAAAAATAATAATAAATTAGAAATTAATTAGACACATAATTGCAAGGTCAAATTTTGTTTTAACGCATAAAAAATAACACGCAAGGTTAGGGTCACAGAACAGGTATAAATACCAATCCATTTTCACAAAGTTTTAATGAAAAATTACTTTTCACTCAGTGAACAAATTACTTTTGTCAGACCAATTCAAAGGAGCAACTCTCGATAACCGTTTTCCTTCTGCGAATCAAGTATCTTAATGTAAGCTCTACTTGATCGTATGTGTGGGAACCTCTTGTCGTATGTTGATATGTATGAACTATGAACGAGCTATGATGAAATTGTTTCAACCAATATATGTATTTATGAAAAATGAATCTTCAGTTTTATGAGTCGAAATTTTTCTGGCCCACAGCCACACATCACACAAGAAAGTAAAATCACAACATAACTAGTCACACTGTGTAAGTGCGGTTTCTCCGCCTACAGTGTGTGCCCGTGAGAGCTCTGTCGTGCGTAACGACGGATCTCGAACGTAAATATTCTACCGTATAGGGGCAGTGGGAAGATTGAGAGCTAGACTTTTGGCTAGATCTCTTTCACCCATCTCCCATAAAATCGACCTAAATATTTAATTACACATCGGCTAAAATGATAACACCGAGTAGTCCAGTGGGCACCCGTAAAATCTAATATGAACACAAGAACCTTAGGACTAAAATTAAGGCTCGGGTAGTGGGGACTTGAAACCGATGCGATGCAGATAAATTTAATAACTAGATGGAAATCAAACTAAATTAATTTAAAGTAATTGAATCCATAATATTAAACTAGATGTGACGTAAATAAATCATTCAAATTAAAATAATGAAATCATAACTAAATTTGTGACCAGAACATACTATAACGAGAAGACTTTTGCAACGTAATCAGGGGATAGTAATTAATTAAATAAATGATCCAAAATTAAATACTCACGTAATAAAAATCAAGGAAAATTTAATAAGTATTAATGATTTAAAGTATCCTCGGATCTAATCTAAATTAGTAAATGACTTATGAGTAAGAAGCCAGAGAAAATGGAGTAAAGAAACGAAACAGCAAACGACAGAGTAGAAATAACTGATTCCGAGAAAATTAAGACAGGATATAGATCCGCTAAAATTTCATAAAAGTAATAATAATTAAGGCATTAAGGCATTTGATAAACTGTAAACCAACTTAATGATTAGATCTAAATCATTGAAAGATAACTGTGTAACTCATGAATCCAAGGATAATCCAAGGAGTTAAATAATACTATTGCGTTACGAATAACCGATAAAAAACGACCAAAATAATCGTATTAACCGCACACGAATAAATCAATTAATAATTGTACACAAGGATAATAGAACAAGATAACAAAATATCACAAATGATTCGCAGATGTAAACATAAGAACTCAGCTTTCGTGAAGGGATTCGAATACCACAGACCTGCCACGAATGATATCGAATCTTTGAAATCGAATAAAATTAGGAACACCCTGAAATTAATGAAAGCGATAAAATCAGAAGTTCCAACCAAGAGAACAAACCATAGTGCAATAACACGACCCAACTAAAAATCCAAATGAAGATTTAGACTCTTTCCCAACCGTGGTATCCTCTTCACTGAATAGCTGTCATCAAGTATTCCACCCAGCAGTTTCTCCCTAACCAGCATGTACAATTAAATCTTCTTTCAGCAGTGACAATAATCCGGAGCGACTTGTAGTGGAGTGTTTTCTTGGATACACCGTCGTCGAATGAGAACAACAATTCAGATAATGAGCACCAAAATTCCAATCAACAAGTGAAAATTGTGATTAAGTGCATATTGATACATAGACCCAATAAAGATCAAATTGATTGTTCATACGCTAAATAAACTACGAACAGGTCATAGTCCGAGATTACCGCGGAATAAATCACCAAAAATCCGACGCGAATGACAAGTCGATGACGATGATCATATCAACTTATCATAACAAAAGAAGATGAAGCGATCAATAGAAATGAACTTTTACCGCCGAACTGAACAAAATAAATAATGATCGGTATCAAATAATAAACAATAAATAACTAAAATAATTATGTTAACATTCCACCGCGAAAACGAATAAATTAAACGACAGTTCATTCACCCCGCCACGCCCTCGCAAATAATTCACGAATATAAAAGAGCACAGTAAAAACTCACATTCCATACCGCGTAAATGAATCACCAAGCAACTAGCACCGATAGTGGACGTGTTCGAGCTCGAGACTCTTTACGAGACCGGATCTCAAGGAATGATACTCAGATGCCTAGTGAAGAGAAAAAATCAGGTAATTTTCGCACGCTACGTTTCAAATTTTATCATAACAAAAATTCACCCTGTTAACACTCGATAGAAAATAGCATAAATCACTAACGTCCATGTTTTACACACGCAGGCGCATCGATAAGAATGATGGGTAATTAATTATTTTCACGTTTAGATCGCAGAGACCCGCATGGCAATTGGAGTGACAATTCTCGAGTGACTCTACAGATCCCGAGCGCTTCTGCCGCTCGATACCGACAAGTTCTGTGGGATAACGGATATCTGTTATCCACTTACGGAGACTCCAGTTGGCCAAGAAGATCAGAATATCAAGCTGAAGAGATCGAGTTGCCAAGTATCGCGATTAAGCGCGAGCCGGGCCACAATCCAGCACGAGAAGCCCGCCAGCGAGCCGAATACGCGGCCATGAAGATGGAAGAACTCGAAAGAAAGTACCACCGGAAAGCGGTGTTGGCCCGACAGCGACTAGCTCAAGTGAACAGAGATATCGCAAGTGGTGCTATCCCGAGTACCGATGGATTCCGGCCAGAATATGGAGTGTCCTTCGAATTAGACGACCCGAGGCTGACGCAGATGACAGCACCGACTAAAATGGTAATACCGGAGAACCTCGTGCAGTCAACTCTTCGAAATCGACTCGGATCTCGTCAAACAGGCGATCATACATATGCGATCATACATTACTCTTTTTGCAATAACCTTCTAAATATTGTATAGATAATAATTGATAGGAAAAGATAGAATGTTTTTGTTATTAAACTTGGACCAACCAGAGTATTAACACCAACCAACTAAAACGCATGAGACGCCGCCGACAATACATTGTAAAATTAATTAAGAGAGAGGATCAATAGAGTTGAATCAATATTGTAAACGACCAATCATTTAAATATTGTAATTTTAGAAATGAAAGCCACGAAAATATTGCACCAAGAGCTGAAAGAACTCAGACGAGAAAATCAGCGCCTGCACCGACAACTTTTACAACAGAGTCGAGAGATGCAACAGCTGAAAGCCACTTGGGCCGAACCCGAAAAAATGAAAGCATTGTACCAGCGCCTCACTGCCGCACAACAGGGCTGGAAAGAGGAACGAGTGTTGAACCAGGCACAGCGAACACAAATCAAAGGACTGGAGGTCGCCTTGTCGGCATGCCAGGAGGGAAGTGCAGTGACTTACCCTCTGGTATTCGCTCCGGCACAATTAGCCTATCGCGACCAAGAAAGAGCCCAATCAGCTAGCAAGAAGCCCAGATCACACGCTCGACCGGGTCGAACCGAGCGGTTGCGAAGACGCGCCCAAGGAGTGACCAAATGAGAGGATAAACTCAATGTCTGATGATAATTTAATTTGTTTGTCATTAAATAAAAATTGTTTAGTTTATTATGTTATTATCTGTAAATAAATATAGGAACGAAAGTATTAAATGGAGAGTGATAAAGGGACCTGAAATAGAAGACGGACATAGGCCTTCTAACGGCAGTCCGCTGAACCCGACATAGGACTAACCCTTAGCAGTTCTGATATCGGAACTCACCTTTGGACGTCCTGTGACCAGTGGTTACATTACCAACGTTGCCTAGCAACGGGTAACCATTGGCGGGAGCAAAAACTATTTTATATGATTGGGGTGAAGGTCATCCACACCACTAGCCCCACAGATGATTAATAAGACTATATAGATAATTGATACGAGATTAATACGAGGGCGATAGATAATTGATACGAGATTAACACGAGAATGATAGATAATTGATACGAGAAATAGATAATTTAAAATAAATTTAAAAATGAAGGGAGATGAATCAAAATGAAAAAGATCACAGCGAATAAAGTTTAAGGAAAAAGACGAGGATTTAAATAAAAAGGCCCATAGAGCAACAGCGGATAAAGTTTAAGGAAATAAAACGAGAGGAGTTAAGTAAAAAGGCCCATAGTGAATAGAGATTAAGAAACATTTTTGGACAAATGATAAAGAGATAAAGGAGAATAGTTAACGAGACGATTATTAATGTTATGGTGATGATTTAAGAAGTGGGATGTGTCACATCCAGCACAGTACCCCCTCCCCACGGCTGAGAGAAAATTTTTCTAAGTACAAAAGTTTTTAAGACAAAAACCATGACTCATTCAAGGTCATTCAAAAGTAGGTCAAGGTTATTGGATTAGTCATCGAAAATTTTCAAGGTCATTGGATGACTCATCAAAATTTCTCAAGGTCATACTATTTTTAAACATTTTTTAATTTTAATCTACTACACATAAAAATAAGTAATATATATTTTGTAAATTTATTTTATTATTATTATTATTATTATTAATATTAATGTTATTAATAATATTATTATTAACAACATTATTAATATGATTATTACTTTTTATTATTTTATTATTACTTATAAAAATTTTATTAATATTTATAAAAACCTTAATTATTATTATTATTAATATTATTATTATTATTATTATTATTATTATTATTATCATTATTATAATTATTATTATTATTATTAATACTTTTAAAAACTTTTATTAATATTATTATTATTATTATTATTATTATTATTATTATACGTATTACTTATAAAACTTTTATTATTATTATTATTAATAGTTTAAACACTTTTATGAATATTATTATTATTATTATTATTATTATTATTATTGTTGAGGTCTGTAAATTAAAATTAAAAATTTAAATAAAATTTAGGATAATAATTCAAATGGAAAGTAAGCGAAGAAAAAAGGCAAATAAAAGCGCGATCGTGCACAGAATTAATAGTAAATGAAAGTGCGATGGAAACAGTATTAGAAAATGCAAAAAGCAATTACGAAAGGCGAGAATCCGGAAATCCGAGAAAAATCAATAAATGGAAAAATCATCGAAATCGAATGGGAAAAATGGGACAGTTATAGATTAGCTAATGGTCAACAAGATGACGGTTAGGGATTTATCAGAAAAGGGTTAGAAAGGGTTGAAAAACATTCAAATGTATGAAAACAGAAAACGTTAATTAATTAATTAATTGGCTAATGGAAAACCCGAGCTAATGGGAAACCCGAGCCAATGGAGAACCCGAGAGATGAGGAAACCCGAGCTGGGTAAACAAGAAGAAAGGCAAACAAAAGGAAGATTTGGGCCCATTAGCTTGACACAATGATTAATGGGAAAAGAGTAAGGAGAAGATAGCGCGCGTAGGAAGACCGGTAGGGCCATTAATTATCTAGATTCGTTGGACCATTATGGATGACAGCCGAAGCAAACACGTAGGAGAAAATGTCAAACGAAAGATTGGCTCGGCAATAACCATTTGTCATCCTGATTTCGAGGAGTATATAAGCAAAGGGAAAATCAGAGAAAATCGGCATTCTGCTTCAGCTAGGGTTCGAAGAATCAGACGATAAGAAAAGGGATAAACGAATTAGGGAAGTAGGGAAAAGAAGAAATAGAATTAAGAATACGGAAAGGCGAAAAGGGATCAAACCAAACAGAAACCGAGGAAAACGAGAGTCAACAGAACTAAAGGATCAAAAGGTGAATATTGTTTGTTTGCAAAGCATCAACGCCGAGCAGAGAATCGTATAAACTTTGATTGGTCATTGTAGCGTGAAAATAAATTGTGAACCTGTTGTTTCAATATACGTTGGGTCGTTCATTGTTTTAATTTAAAGAACACCAGGAGTCAGAGAGAACCGACTTGAAATAATCCAAAACCCAACATTATTATTATTATTATTATTATTATTATTATTAATAATAATATACTTATTACTTATAAAATTTTATTAATATTATTATTAAAACATTTTATAATATTATAATTATTATTAATATTATTATTACTTTTTATTATTCTATTATTACTTATAAAAATTTATTAATACTTATAAAAACTTTAATTATTATTATTATTGTTATTAATATTATTATTAATATGCTTATTACTTATAAAAATTTTATTAATACTTATAAAAACTTTAATTATTATTATTATTAATATGATTATTAAAATTATTATTATTATTATTATTATTAATATTTTTACTATAATTATTGTTATTATTATTATTATTGTTATTATTATTTTAATAATCATGATTTTTATTATAATTAATATTTTTATTATTATTATTATTATTATTATTATTATTATTATTATTATTATTATTATTATTATTATTTTCATTATTATTGTCAAGGTCATTTGATGACTCCTCATAATTTTTCAAGGTCATTCAAAAGTAGGTAAAGGTCATTGGATGACTCATCAAAATTTTTCAAGGTCATTCAAAATTTCTCAAGGTCATACTATTTTTAAACCTTTATTAATTTTAATTTACTACATATAAAAATAAGTATTATATATTTTGTAAATTTATTTTATTATTATTATTATTATTATTAATATTATTATTAATAATATTATTATTATTAACATTATTAATATGATTATTACTTTTTATTATTATATTATTACTTAAAAAAACATTAATTATTATTATTATTAATATGATTATTACTTTTTATTATTTTATTATTACTTATAAAACCTTAATTATTATTATTATTAATATTATTATTATTATTATTATTATTTTTATTACTAATATACTTATATTTCTTATAACAATTTTATTATTATTATTATTAATAGTTTTAAAAACTTTTATGAATATTATTATTATTATTATTTTTATTATTATTATTATTACTAATATACTTATTACTTATAAAATTTTATTAATATTATTATTAAAACTTTTTATAATATTATTATTATTATTATTAATATACTTATTACTTATAAAAATTTTATTAATACTTATAAAAACTTTAATTATTATTATTATTAATATTATTATTATCATTATTAATATTTTTACTATAATTATTGTTATTATTATTTTAATTATCATGATTTTTATTATTATTATTTTTTATTATTATTGTCAAGGTCATTGGATGACTCATCATAATGTTTCAAGGTCATTCAAAATTTTTCAAGGTCAATAGATGACTAATCACATTTTTTCAAGGTCATTCAAAAATTCTCAAGGTCATTGTATTTTTAAACATTTTTTAAATATAAATTTACTACTTATTTTTATAAGTTTTCTTTTAAATATTATTATTTTTACTATTATTATTACAAGTTAATATAATTTACTACTTATTTTTATAAATCATGTTTTAATATTTTTTAATTTTAATTTTATTATTATTATTTTCAAGGTCATTGGATGAGTCATAATATATTTTTTTTCAAGTCATTTAAAAGTAGGTCAAGTTCATAGTATTTTTAAACATTTTTAATTTTAATATACTACTTATTTTTTATAAGTAGTGTTTTAATGTTTTTTAATTTTTATTCTTTTATTATTATTATTATTATTATTATTATCTTATAAGTAGTGTTTTAATGTTTTTTAATCTTTATTCTTTTATTATTATTATTATTATTAGTATTATTATTATTATTATTATTATTATCTTATAAGTAGTGTTTTAATGTTTTTTAATCTTTATTCTATTATTATTATTATTATTTTTATTATTATTATTATCACTAAAATTATGATTAAAAGTTTTTATTAATTATAATTTTCATTATTATTTTATATAAATTTTCAACAAAGTATATAAAATTAATATTGAATAGAAAAAATTTGTTCAATTGTGGTTCATAGTAGACAGGGATAGAACAATTGTAAATGTTTGTAAAAAGTTAAAGAAAAATTCTACATTTTTAAGAAAATATGTGCAAATAAATATCAAAACTAATTATGGCTCAAATGTGTGTGTTAAACCATCGATATGTTACAGTGTTTATGGAAAACTTTAATGAAAATATGTGTTATTTTTCAAGAATTTATGAAATATTTATTTTATGGCTAATTATGTGTATGTGTTAAATCATAAAAATAGTTCAATATTTATGTAAAGTTTGAGATTGTTAAGAAAATGTATATAATTTATGTTACACACGTGTTTTTGATTGAAATATGTGTGTTTGTTTTACCGATATAAGAAAAACTATGGACAATTTTTAAGAAAAATACACGTAATTTAATAATAATGAAAAATAATGAATAAATAATAATGAAAATTATAATTAATAAAAACTTGTAATCATAATTTTAGTGATAATAATAATAATAAAAATAATAATAATAATAATAGAATAAAAATTAAAAAACATTAAAACACTACTAATAAGATAATAATAATAATAATAATAAGAAGAAGAATAAAAGAATTAAAATTAAAAAACATTAAAACACTACTTATAAAAAATAAGTAGTATATTAAAATTAAAAATGTTTTAAAATACTATGACCTTGACCTACTTTTAAATGACCCTGAAAAAAAATATAATATGACTCATCCAATGACCTTGAAAATAATAATAATAAAATTAAAATTAAAAGATATTAAAACATTACTTATAAAAAAAAGGAGTAAATTATATTAACTTGTAATAATAATAGTAAAAATAATAATATTTAAAAGAAAACTTATAAAAATAAGTAGTAAATTTATATTAAAAATGTCAAAAAATACAATGACCTTGAAAATTTTTGAATGACCTTGAAAAAACATGATTAGTCATCCAATGACCTTGACCTACTTTACAATGACCTTGAAAAAATATGAATAGTCATCCACTGACCTTGACAATAATAATAATAATAATAATAATAGTAATAATAATAATAATAATTATAATAATGATAATAATAATAATAATAATAATAATAATAATAATATAAATAATAATAATAATAAAAGATTTTTAAGTAATAATTGAATAATAAAAAACAACAATAATATTAATAATAACATAAATTTAGGAAATTTATACTACTTATAAAAATAAGTAGTAAATTTATATTTAAAAATGTTTAAAAATAATATGACCTTGAGAATTTTTGAATGACCTTGAAAAAATGTGATGAGTCATCCAATGACCTTGACCTACTTTTGAATGAGCTTGAAAAATTTTGAATGATCTTGAAAAATTATGATGAGTCATCCAATGACCTTGACAATAATAATAAAAAAAATAATAATAATAATAATAAAAATATTGATTATAATAAAAATCATGATAATTAAAATAATAATAACAATAATAATAATAATAATAATAACAATAATTATAGTAAAAATATTAATGATAATAATAATAATATTAATAATAATATTAATAATAATAATAATTAAAGTTTTTATAAGTATTAATAAATTTTTTTAAGTAATAATAGAATAATAAAAAGTAATAATAATATAATTAATAATAATAATATTATAAAAAGTTTTAATAATAATTTTAATAAAATTTTATAAGTAATAAGTATTTTAGTAATAATAATAATAATAATAATAATAATATTAATAATAATAATAGTTAAGGTTTTTATAAGTTTTAATAAATTTTTTATAAGTAATAATAAAATAATAAAAAGTAATAATCATATTAATAATGTTAATAATAATAATATTAATAATAATAATAATATTAATAATAATAATAATAATAAAATAAATTTACAAAATATTCTACTTATTTTTATATGTAGTAAATTAAAATTAAAAAAGGTTTAAAAAGTAGTATGACCTTGAGAAATTTTGAATGACCTTGAAAAATTTTGATGAGTCATCCAATGACCTTGAAAATTTTATATGACTCATCCAATAACGTTGTCCTACTTTTGAATGACCTTGAATGAGTCATGTTTTTTGTTTAAATGACCTTGAAAAATATTATGAGTCATCCAATGACCTTGAATGAGTCATTGTCTTTGTCTTAAAATTTTTTGTACTTTTGTATTTAGAAAAATTTTCTCTCCGCCGGGTGGGGGAGGGGGTACTGTGTTGGATGTGACACATCCCACTACTGATTTAGTTGATTAAAATAGTTAATTGATACGACTATAAGGATTATTTAGACGAAACAAATAGATAATTGATACGAGTTATAGATAATTTTAAATAAACTTAAAATGAAAAGACAAAAATTAAAAAGATAAGAAGTTGACGTAGCGAAAAGAAATAAAATAAGGAGAAGCAATGATTGTAATACGATAAAATTAATGCGGAAAATTATGTAGAATAATATGTACCAGAAGTGTTATTTATTTTTAGATAATTGACAAGGAATAAAGAGACCAAGTAAACCCAAGGAATAAAGAGATCAAGTAAAGGACGAATAATAGAGCCAAGATAGAATCAAGAAAACGAGTTACGATAAACCGGAATCAAAGGAACCATTAAGTAGAGAAACTGGGAATATACCAAAACGAACAGAGAACATGGATAAATAAAATAAATCAGTTTTATTAGAAATCAGAAAAAGTGAAAAGCAGATGACTACAGCCAAATTCAAAAGTTGGGAAACAGAAGTCGAAGATTGCGATAAATTAAATAGAAAGTTAACTGACAGAGGAAACAACGTGAAGTTACCCGAACCAAAAATTGCAATTCAGTTGAAAACATGTACGAGTAAACAGATGGAAAAACTCCGAGAGGAAATCAACCAAGAGTTGCCAAGTAAAAACACGGATGAAACAGAAATATATTTGAGAAAATCAACAATGTACGAAATCACACACGATGAACCGGAAATGAGGAGCCGAGAACCAATATTTTCGAGTTTAAAGAGGAATGTACAGGAGATGCATTCAGAAAGAAAATGAAACAAAGAAGATTTAAATGACGAAAAAGAAACTGGAAATTCGGATATGAAAACAGTTGAAACAATAATAGCTGAAACAAGGAAAATAGAAATCGTACGGGAAGAGAAAATATTAACCACAATGGAAGAAAGAGTTGAAAAAAAAATGATGAAACCGAGTTTAAAGATCGAGTATCAGACCCAATAAAAGTAGCAATGGAAACAATGAGCCAAACGAAAGAAATCTACCCACAAACAAATCAATATATTAAAAAAAAAAAAAAAACCATCACGAATTTGCGATATGCCAGTTAAGAGGATTCAAGACAGTAGAGGTAAATTTATAAATTGTAATAACTATTTCAGGATTAACAACGTGAGCTACAATGAAGCATGTAATATCTATTCAAAAGAAGGATGCCGAACTGATCGAGGTTATCAACTAAAAAATTTCCAAGGATATGATAGAAGAGTTGCACAGATAGTATCAACAGACAACCAGTATTAATGAACCCTACACGGAACGTAGGAGAAGAAATGATAACCTGTTTTAATTGCAATCAAACTGGTCATATGTCAAAGAATGGTCGAATGAGAAGAATGCAAAGTCAACAAAATCCATACCAATTCAAGAAAAGTCCACAAAATAACCCAACACAAGAGATCAGACATTTAAGAGATATGACGATAATGAGGACAACCACAAGATTCGAGAGTAGAACCTGTTACAACTGCAACTCAAACGGACACATAGCTGCAAATTGTCCAATGGAGAGAAAATCGAGACAACCAAAACCGAACAATTATAGTCAAAGTACACAAAGCAATCAAATAAAAGAGAGTGTGCAATTAGGTAGTATGATTCAACGAATATCCACAAACAACAAAATACAACGAAGTAATACGAGGAGAAACATGAATGATGTTAGATATTAATGGACCAGTAAATATCCGGGAACAGCAACAAATTGAATGGCAAAGATTACAGAGAGAGGAAACCCAAGAAATTCGACAAAAAAAATGGATGAACAAAAATCAAAGGGTATAGTGAGTGAGTTTTCTTGCGTCCTAAATGTTATAGTTTATTGGGAAATAAGTCGACTATGAGGGCTAAGGGAGTAAAATTAGCAGGTACAAATATAAATCATCAATCATATTTAGATTGTTACAATAATAACGAGATTATATCTGTACCTCAGACTAGAATAGGGTCCCGGAATCATCAGCTTTTCACTTTTAAAAATAGTAAAATAGCGCTAAACAACCACGATGATAAGAGGGCATGGGTTGATAAAAATGTTAGTTTTGCCTA
Organism: Schmidtea mediterranea; assembly: GCA_022537955.1. Classification (NCBI taxonomy): domain Eukaryota; kingdom Metazoa; phylum Platyhelminthes; order Tricladida; family Dugesiidae; genus Schmidtea; species Schmidtea mediterranea. Next base: position 195,409,212 of record CM039680.1, read on the forward strand.
TGGACACTATAGAGGGCTTGATGCAATTAATAGTGGTCATAGTATTACAAGAACATAGCAATTTCAAGATATATTCAAAGAAATTATGGCTCCTGATTGATCATCAATTTATCAGATGAACAATTATGTGAATTTTGTATATTATAGAAAAAATAAAATTGTACATTTACTTATTTTATTATGTTTTTTGATTATTATTAGTTGCCTTTTATATAAAGGGTTATAAAACATGTTCACAATAGATAAAAGTCACTTGAATACTATTTCTTTAAAAACAAAATAGCATTTATTACATATACACAAATGATACTCATCAATAATTATATCAAAACTTTCTCACCTATTAGAGTTTTTAAAACATGATGAACAAATAATAATATGACCACATGGCAAATATAAAATATTGACTTTATTAATAAAACAACTTGTACATATAAGATATTGTTTTTTTTGTATTTCATCCAGTTTATCCTTGATTTTTATTTCGAGTTTATCTGCATTATCAATGTAGGATTGAATAACATCTCGATATTTACCATACACATCCAGAATACATTTTATTCAGAAATAATATGCAACTAGATAATTTCATTATTGACTTATTGATTTATTTATTTTTTGGTAGTAATAAATAATCATAGATTTCTGTCAATAGTCTATCGATTATTAAAATGGGTCTGATTCCATTTAATTCTGAATTCCGGTATCTTAATTTAGAAAATTAATAATAATAATAAAATAAAACCTTTATATGATTTAAGGGTGATTCGAAAATATCAAATGCCATTTTATGAGAGTAAATATTATTTAACACTAAAAATGTTTTCAATGTCTTTGTTACATAACAATAATACTATTACACACACATGACTTATAAAGATATGGACAATAGGAGTGTATGAGTACCAAGGACATGTGCAAGAGGAGTTTATTATAAAATATATATATATATATTAATAGTTCAAACATTACTTATAAAAATAAGTAATAGAATAAAAAAAAATTAAATTTAAAAATATTATTAATTAAAACATTACTTATATGTGCTGCCCGATATGGAAAGTATGTGGAATGGGCTTTGAATAAAGCTTTACGACAATATTACTATAGTAGAATTATTTCTTTATAATAAAAGTTTTTGTTGTACATGTCTTGGTTTTTTATTATATATTAATAATAATAATAATAATAATAATAATAATAATAATAATAATAATAATAATAATAATAATAATAATAATAATAAAATAAATAATAATAATAATAAAATAAGTGATAGTTAAAACATTACTTATAAACATTACTTATACCGTAATTATCCAAATATAAGACGCTTTTTTTCATCACTTTTGGGGATGATAATCGTGGTGCGTCTTATACATGGGTATAACAGGAAATATTTTTTCCTACTCAGAAAATTTTCTGAAAAACCGGTATGGGCAAGGGAAATAAAGTATAAATTAATACAAAATGTTTATTTTTAGTTACAGAATGTTTTTTTCATTACAGAGACCATTATTTTCATCTTCACTTTCCATCAAATTCTCAATCTCAATGGACTCGTCCACTTCTCCAAACATTAATTTATTTTCCATATCATCAATAATATCTTCCTCATTCCCTACATCAGATATATCGTCCTGCCAAATAATATCGTCTTCTGATCCATCCATAGCATTACTCAAACAACATTTCTTGAACCCTTTGATAATAATTGCCTCACTAACTGCATCACATGATAGTTGAATCCATTTGCAAATAGTTTCTAAACCAACCTTTCTTCTGTTTCCAGAAGCAGTAAATGATGAATTTGAATTTAGGTAACTGAAATTTTAATTTTAAACAAAAAATAAATTTAATAATAAATTTAATGTAAGGTAATAATTATACATGCGTCTTATATTTGGGTTACTTATATTTTCTTGAATTCAGTCAATTTTTAATGATGCGTCTTATATTCGGTGCGTCTTATATTCGGATAATTACGGTAATAGAATAAAAATTAAAAAATATTAATAATTAAAACACTACTTATTTTTATAAGAAGTAATTTTAAAATTAAAAATTGTTAAAAATAATATGACCTTGAGAAAATATGATGAGTCATCCAATGGCCTTGAGAAATTTTGAATGACCTTGAAAATTTTTTGATGGGTCATGGTCTTTGTTTCAATGACTTTGAAAGTGTTTGATGAGTCAACCAATGACCTTGAATGAGTCATGGTCTTTGTTTCAATGACCTTGAATGAGTCATTGTCTTTGTCTTAACATTTTTTTGTACTTTTAGTCTTAAAAAACGATTTACCCCCCGGTTTGGGGGTTGATCTAGCTGTGACACATCCCACTACTATCCTCACCCATATTTATCTGAAAATATCCACGTTTTCTGTTTTTCGAAACTTCACTGTTGGTTTGTACTTTCGTTAATAAGATTTGCTTCAAATCGTGTGATGGCTATTTATTCGCAACTTATATTTCTTCTTTAATTTTCTAACTATATTTAGATTTATTTTTAAAATAATTGTATTTATATTTTTATTTATTATTTTTACTAAACTTAATAATAATAATAAAAATAAAAATAATAATAATAATAATAATAATAATAATAATAATTAATAATTATAATAAAAACAATAATAATAATTATTATTAATAATAATAAGGCCAATGATATTACTGTAGTTCAAAACAACAACAATTGCTTACTCATGATTGTTTATTGAAAACAATGTTTTAAAGATTATGGTTATCAAAAATACATTAAATTGTTGATGAGAATTAGCAACATAAAAATAGCAAATAGATACGTTCATATATACAGAAATGCTAAAATATGGCATTGAGATCTTAAAGAGAACCAGTATCAACATTGGTAAACAAACAAAAGTAATTTTATAAGATGTTATTAAATTGTAAGGCTTTTTTTAAACTACTAGCCGTTGACGTTAGACGAATGAAATAAATTCATCGATAAATTATTTAAGAAAGTGACAAATTTGATTTATTAAAACAAAATGTTGTTGGGCTCAGAGCCACAATTTAAACAAAAAATAAAAATTAAAGACAAAGAGTGGAAGTAATGGAACGAATCACTGTACATAAACATGCACATCACAAAGATACCAAAAATCAATAAACAACATAGTAATTAAAACAAATTAAAAATATAACAAAAATTAAATAAAACAAATAATTAATTAAAATTCGGAAAAATGCCTACAGATGCAAAAAGAAACATACAAAGAAATAAAATAAACTGCCAAAACCTTGAAAAAATAAGGTTTAGAAAAAACATAGGCAGAAGTGGCGGCCAGAAACAAATAAAAAGGGCTAAAAATAATATTACAAGAAAATAGTAATAAAAATAAATTCCAAACATAAAATAAATTATATACCAAAAAAATAAAGAGAATTATACAAAAAATAATAAAAATAATTTGAAAGTAATAAAATAATTAAAAAAGCCCTAAAAATGGCGAAAAATCGCCTATTGGTCGCACACACGCATGAAAATAGTATAAATACAGTGATGAATTTCATTATTTTTAATCTTATGCTCTTAACTGAACTATTGATTTCAAACTACAAACGAAATTTTGGAACGTAAGGAATTTATTTTTGTCATTTTATGTATATTTTTCTATGCTGATGTAAACTTTCCTCAATTAAAACTATGTGTAACGGATCTCGTGCCGGCTAGTGGGTGAAAACCCTTAGTTGAGCTCGTGGGTCATGCCTCAAGAACCCCTCGGCAGTCCGAAGTCGGGTCTGGCGTTATGCACAGGACCGCTACGCAGGGCGCCGTTGTATACTCGAGGCGGCTACTGAAAAGTGGCCGGAGCGAGTCGTTTAAAATCCGGGGAAGTGCAAAAAATTTCAGTTAGAGGGAGATTAAGCAAGATCACAGGCTGATCAAAGGAAATTTTTATATTTCGGACAAATTAACAGATAGAAAGCGGGTAGCAGGGATAGGTTTTGAACAACGATAGCAAAATCTACATAAAAATTAAAATGAAGCAGAGAAAAAGACGATAATATCATAATTTATTTAGAAATAAAATAAAAAGGAATAAACACAAACTTTCCTCACCATTAGAAAGATATTTCGCAGTATAGGAGTGCAGCAACAACGCTCCATTTTGGTCTGATGTAACTCAAACGAGAAAAATTCCACAATAATACACATTTTCAAAATTACAATTGATACAGATTGAATAAAAATAGGTGTCGTAGATCGTTCACAAAAGCCGTCTGATATCTGAACCAAGAGTTACGAGTAAATCCGAATAATTAGGGGAGGAGGACGATGATTTCCTAGTAATCCAATCATAGCGAAAGATCAGATAGATTTTGACGATTTAGAGTTCCACATTCATCACGGTTGACTAAATCCTATAATATAAGATATAAATATCAACCAATAGAATTATACCTACGCATGCATGAAATCTAAAAATCTAATTCTGCTAAGCCGACACAATATACAGATCGATAAATTTTCTTGTCATTAAAATCTGCACTTGGTATTCTTTGGAATTTCCTCGAGTCCGCCATTCATCGAAAACCCCCGTAATTATCTGTAATTTGTTTGAAGTAAAACCTTCTCTATTCATTGCTAGTTAATTACCCCTAAAAAGTACCTGTGATTTAAACTATCAATTAGCATCAGATTTACACTTACCTACAAGTCCGATCGATCGTTTTACTGGTTTGCTGTTTGTCTCCCCTCTTAAAAACGCTCGGTTTACCAAAAGGTTTTTTTTCTTCAATAAAAATACTTACTAAATAACGATTTATTTTGCTTCTAAATATTCTTTTTCAATATTATAAACTAGTTAATTTCTAATGATCAATTTAAAATGACTCAATTTACTTATTATAAATTTACCTTTTTAAATAAATTTAGTTTTATAAAACTATTAATTCTAATTAGTTAATATGTAATAAATCGATTTAATTGCTAAAAATTTATTAATTAAAATGTGAATTACCAGACGCAGTAATTATTCTCAAATACATCTAGCATCGTGAATTTATAAGTCTCTACACTCGAAATATAATAATTCGATTTGTTTATTATAAAATAAGCAACTAAAACTCATATTGCACTGAACTTTAGACACCTTTAACCAATTTTAACATTATAATGTATTAAGCTAAATATTTGCTATATAAAAATTCAATCATCTTACTCTAAAACCTTTAATTAAAATATATACGATATTTATTGTAAATTTCAAGTACCGTTAGTATAACAACATCATTCCGGTCAACTAAACATCATTCCGGCCCATCATCTCCCTAACATCGAAGATCTCCCAACTTCATCAGTTCACATCCCTCCATCAGTTATCATCCCTCCATCCCCTCTAAATCCTCCACCAGCAGAAATCACGGCAAACGCTGCCGCCACTACGGCTCGCCATAGGCCAAATCGGAATAGGCGACGCCGGGATCGACGTCGCCCAGAAGAGGAGCTCTTCCGAGAAGCAGAGCCTGCCGAGGACTCATATCGGATCGACGACCTGCCGCCCCCTTATCGGGAATTCGAGATTCCGGGGATCGATCCAGATATCTGTTACGCCCCTCAAGTCATCTTCTCTTCCCCTCCCAGATCCATCCACATCGATCTAGTGGATGAGGATCTTGAATCGCCTCAGGTAGTACGAGCCCTCGATCGATTGGGGCTGGATACTGATGAAATAACCATCCTCACTGGCGAAGTGCCGAATGTTGACTCTCAACGTGAAATCGCGGGACCCTCCACGAATTTTGAGGACCACCTTCGAGCAAATCCCCCGCCGTATCGGCCGGCGAAAAGGAGACGTCTGCCTACGGACATTGACGCCGAGGAAGACTAAAATGAAAATGTGGACTCTCTCATACGGTCAGGGATGCGTATATAGACACTTGTGATCTTGATGTTCATTGCTTATTTTTCTGTTTAATAATATAAATGTATATTTTATGGTCAATATAGTTTATTCATAGTATTCATGTTGTCTTGTTTTATTTTTCCTTTTGTTAGGCATTACTCCGCTTATTTTCATATTATGAGAGATGAGGTATAGATGGCAATGGGTGTCGAAAGGGGCTTGCAAACACGTATGGGGCATAACCATTCTCCATGATTTTCTCATCGTGGTCAGGGCAAAAGTAGGGATTTGATATGGGTTGATAGGCAGAAGCCTAAGTCCTTCCAGCGGCAGCTAATGATCCGGGAAGACGAAGGTCCTTCGAGGAGTAGTGTTAGTAATAACGCTCACCTGCTTGAATGGCATTCGGCTATTGCGTACAGTACCAACATGATTTCGGTCATGGGTACGGAATGGTTATTAAAATCATGCGACGTATCGAGTAAATATCCCTAGCAGTTGAAAGTGAAGGGCATATCAATGAGATGAATCATACCATAGTTTAGAAACTCCTATACGTCCAACATGATTTTTGGGGGCTCAGCCGGGATTTGATTAAAACCTCTCGCAATTGGAAAGATAAAAACCCAGGGAAATTTAAACTCAACAGAGAATGTATAGATAAACCTCCAACCGAGATTGGAATAAAATTATACCAACGAAAGGAATAAGGGTGACGCGAATCGGAGAGAAAATCATGGAAATATCTGAAATAAACCCAATTAAATTACGTGAAATAAAACGCGAAGACGACCTTATGAATTAATAAAAACCGAATAAATAAAAACGTATCATAAAAATAATCTAATATAATCAATAGAACAATAAAAGTATTAATAATTAAAAATGAAAAATAATAAAAGTAGAAATAAAATAAATAAAATAGAAGTAGCAATCCAATCATTAAATAAAAGAATAAAATAATGAGGAAATAAAATCAATAAATTAAATATTAATTTTAGAATAATAAAACCATTAATTAAAAATTGAATTTTTGTAGAAAATGAACCACTATAACGAGAAACTAAACCAATTACAAACCTTCTTGAGTATCGAAACAGACTCAGTAGAGCAGTTAGCCGAAAAGATGAAACGAATAAACGTAGCAAGACAAAGCAACCCACAAACAATAAGCCGTGAAACCACATGAACAACACTAGGACTAATGCAAACGACAGAAACAGAGAACCAATATGACTGGTACCGAGAAAGAATAAATAACCCGGAGTTGAATATGAAATACCACACAATAGAAAAACAAGTCGAAACAATACCTGACGTCATACAGAACATAATACGCCGAGAAGTAGCACCACTACACCAATGTTACATCTGCCAAACGGAACGGATAAAAGTGCTGACACTCCCCTGCGGACATTTTTGCTACTGTCAAGGATGTGCCAAACTATTGACAATTTGCATGATATGTAAAACTGATATTGATGAGAAAGTGATAGTTTATTATGAATAAATTTGTTATAAAATAAATAATTAGTTAGTTACCCTCCTTCCTACCCATATATTTATATATAAAACATATGAATAATTATATATTTAAAAATAAAAAGCTAAAAATAAAAGGAAATGAAATGAAACATTACGAGCATCAAAGGTAAAGCATAAGGGAAAATACCTTGAGCTACCCTCGGGTAGTACGACTAAAAGCCAAATCGGGAGGGGATAACCGATCATCCAGAAGAGAGATATAGGACGTACTGTCGACAAGTTTTGCCCAGTTGAAAAGCTACCGTGGTAAGGCTGATCACCTTACCGTTGCAGTGGCGGATCAACAAAGCCGTGTTGTATTTTAAATCTAGGGGGTAGGCGAAGAACTCTTGAAGAGGCAGAATGAGAAACGCGCGTATAAGAAATAAACAAAGGAATAGGCCGAAGAAATAGAAAGTAATAATAAAGAGAAAATAATTAACGAGCTCGAGTAGAGAATAAATAAAAAATGAAAACAGAAACGATCATGAAGCCGACAAGAAAACGTAATATCAATCAGTACTAAAAAGATGAATCGGAAGTATAATAATGGCCAAATCGAGAATAAGGGACATGTATTAACGGAACATGAACCCCATGAGATGTGTATTAACGGAACACAATCTCAGCTCGGAGACAGGTATTAACGGAACCTGAGCTCAAGTTAAATATAAGAGATGTGGTATAAAGGACAGGTATTAACGGAACCTGATCTCATTTGTTGAAAATAAAAGACATGCACTAGACATGATCTAATTCGGAAAAATTAAAGGGATGTGCATTAACGGAGCATAATCTCAATGAGAACGAGAAAGGACATGCGATAAAAAGACATGATCCATGATTATAATAGAAAAGATAAAATGGGGAAATTATATAATTGATAATGAAGAAAAAGAAATAACGAGAAATAAATCAAAAAGACAAAATGAATCAATAAAATAAATAATACCTGTGCACGGAGAGAGAAATATACTGTACAAAAGTGATAATAAGTAATGATATTGAAGTTGACAGACTAAGAAAATGGAAAACAGTATAAATAAGGAATAATAAGAATGAAGAAAATGGATTAAGAAAACGAAATGAATAAAACAAAAGGAGGAAACCGAATCAGACAAGATGGAAGTGGAACGAATAAAAAAAATGGGGAAATAAAATTATATAGGTATAAATAAAGGGGAATGCGAAGCGCATAGTAGAAAAAATAAAATAAGGGGGTAATAGAATTTGGGAAACGGCATAGCCGAACGATTTATTATAAATAGATAATTCCTACGACCATATAGATAATTACTACTACCCCATATAGATAATTAAAAATCGACGTAAAATGAGTCAAAAAGGAAAACAAAACGTATGGGAATTATACTAAACTGGATAACACCTGGGAAATATGAATTGTTATAATTATGGGTACTATAATCAAATCGAGACGGCAGATAAGCCAAGAAAAAGAAGCGATAAACAAAAAAATAATAATAAGGAAGAAACGCAAACGAATAAAAATAAAAGAAATGACAAATAAAATAATAAATAAACCCAGTATGTTTATTTGAGGCGGTTCGAAAGATTGAAAGCGTGTAAGCGGATTATGCTACACGGTTCATTTTTTCGTTCTAGAACTCAATCAAAGCAACCAAAGCAATCAAAGCATTCAACGCAAACAAATTCGCAAGCAATACAAACAAATCAACAAAAATATCCACAAACACAAACAAAACAAGATATCCAAGCAAATACAGGAACCGAATCAACCAATACTCGACAATAACAAGGAACCGACAACAAACCAAAGCTCAGTGAAATACTCACAACCAAAGAACCGACTACGGACAAAATTACAGACGAGACGACAGATAACAGAACGCGACGCAACAAATCCATGAAAGTAAGGGAAACCACCCAAACAGAAGCCATAGAGGAGAAAGCAACGTTACGATCGCGCAATAACTATCTACTCTCAGGGAAAAGCACCAAGAAATCTAGATCGACCTCAATCGCGAGAAAATTGCATAGAACCAAATCACTCGAAGATATCGATTCCAACAGCCAAGGATCAGGCGACAAGGAAAACCAAGGATTAACAAGGACCACGAGTCAATCAAATATCGCGAACGGAAACGGAAATAACAATCAGCAAGGAACAAACATAGAGATCCAGAAACAGACCGTACCAAATAAGTCAAGGAATCAATTGAATAATCTGGAATCAACAAGCAAAAACAATATGGCCGAAAACAACGGAAATCCAAACAAAAACAACGAGAAAGAACCAACAAAATTACCAACAACCGGTGAAACAATCAGAGAATACCGAGAGAAATTCCGAGGAGAACCGTTCAATGGAAATGCAAATAAACTGAATACGTTCTTAAGGAATTTTGGGGTGTATGTAGAAGTCTGCGGATGGACAGACGACATGTTAAAAACCAGAATGCCACTATATCTATGCGATAGCGCACTAGACATTTTCCTGGAAGCAAAGGAAAGAGGAAAACCACTGAACAATTGGAAAGAAATTCAAGAATTCTTAAAACTAACATTTGGAGTGGCGAAACTGACAAACCAAGGAATACAAGAATTATTTAACAGAAAACAGAGACATGGAGAGTCGAACACGATGTTCGCGAGCGAAATCAGAAGATTGGCAAAAACGGCAACCGATGGGAAATTAGACGAAGCCCACTTGATTGGCATATTCGTAGATGGATTAAGAAGACCAGAGCTGAGATCTGCAGTAGGGATGCAGATGTTAGCAACGTTAGACGAAGCGGTAGCTAGGGCAAATCAGGCGGAAATACACCTACCATCACAGATTGCACTCATGCAAGACGAATCAATGATAGCAACAATGGCAGTAAAACCAGAAGAAAACGAACAAAATGGTGCAAAAGTTAATCAATTTATACCAGGAGCTCACCAAATATTTAAACCACCGGTGCAAAGAACGAATAACAGCCGTCCGAACAATAATTATAGTAATAATCAAAGAACAAGCTACAACGGCGGAAACAATTCAACGCAAGGTAAACAATGTAGAACGTGCGGAAAAATTGGACACTGGGAAAACGAATGTTATCAAAATGTGCCATGTGGTAGATGCGGAAGAAAAGGACATAATATCATTCGATGCGAAACCAGAACCTGCTTTAATTGCGGAAAACAAAGTCACGTAGCTAACAAGTGCAGAGGAGGCAACAACCAAAATCAAGGACCACCAAAAAAATACAACTATGTGCAATTGGCACCTAGACAACCAAACGTTGAACAGATAAAACAAGTAAACGTGATGCAAGAAATATCGCATCTCAAGGACATGATGTCAAAAATGTTGCGAACAAATCAAGCAAAACAACAACAATCAAACATCCACATGATGCAAAGAGTTGAAAATGTAAGAAATAGAGAAACAGAAATGACACAACAACAACACGCCCAGGACTGGCAGCAGTTACAAATTGAAGAGGAACGAGTGAGGCAAGAAAGATTCAAGCAACGACAAGACAATCCGCCAAGAATAAATATGATGAGAATGATCAAAGATGTCAAAGAACAATACTGTTACAATATATATAAAAAGTTACCGAAAGATAAACTCGCGAAACCAGAACCAGGAGAAAACCAAACCGAACCAGATGAAACATTCAGACCAACTAAAGCAGACAAACGGAGAACACAAAAAATATTACTCGGGAAAATCAAAGAAAGTATAACTCGCGAGAACGAACGGTCAAACAAAAATGAGACAACGATAAAAACCAAACAGACAAATGGAAATTCCGAATTAAAACGAGATATAATAGAAAAATCAATCAGCAACATAGAAAAAGAATTCGAAACACCACCAAGAGGATTAATAAAAGTAGAAACAAGGAGAAATTTACGAATAAATATGCTACGAAACATCAGAGATTCATCACCCGAAGATGGGGAAACAAGTGAAACCAGCAGTCTGATGGGAGAAGCACTACAAGTATCTGAGAACGAGAAACAAAATAAACAGAGCATACGACCAATAAATCGATGGTTCTCGGATCGGCCATTATCACCAACAGAAGGGGAAATAAAACTAATAGATGAACTAATTGAAACCATACCCGAAACATTGATAAATGAGGAGTTCATCAACGACGAAGGTTTCAGGAGATACATGAGGAACATCTTACAACTCGAAGGGTCAAAAGGGGACGTAATACCCGAACAGGAGAAACCGCGAGTAAAAGCATATCTGGATAAACAAAAGTTAGAAGATCTAACGAAGTTTCAAATACTTATGCAAACGCCAGACTTCATAGAACGTATCTGGATTAAACAACCAAACACCGACGAAATATTCGATTGGATAAAAGAAAGAGTGGGGAGCTCCAAGAAAAATGATAACCTATACCATAATGGATGGCTAATAAAACCAGACCTGCATCTGGTAGATGCACTAATATGGCCAGGTAAACCAACGTACGTAACTTTAGAAAAAGAAAGAACAATACCGGATTTCGGACTGTGGGCAGAATACGCGAAAAATTAATTCGAAATCAATATCAAGAAGAACTTACAAGGAGCAACCAAGAGAATACTTTGTAAAAACAGAGAAAAACTGATCACACAGATAATAGATCAAATCCACAAGAATTGGGAAACATTAATGTATCTCAAACCAGTAGAAATGAAAGCATGTATGGAAAACCTGCGTGACACAGTAATTCTCAGACACGCTAATTATAAGAATACGACACTAATTGGGAGATACGGAACTCGCCGAATAGGAAAGGAAAGGGCAAAGGAATTGAAGATAAATGTAAAGTTACCAAACGAGGAACAAATAACGTTGAAAATGAGTAACAAAACGCGGGTAGACGAGTTAATAAAAATCATCAACGAAATGATCATGGAACAAACAGAAAATCAAAGCGAGGACGGAATGATAGAAGATGTAGCAGTAAAATACCTTCACCACTATCTACACGAAGAAGACGAAACATATCTATATGAGTTGGGAATATGGGATGATGACCAAGAAATCAGAATAGTACCGATGGAAGAAGCTCGATGGGGAACAGATACCACGTGGAAAGAAATGGACAGAGTAGAAAAAGAAGGCCACCAAAAATCCAAGAAAATTATAAAAATCTATCGGCAATGGCGAAAGGATCACCGTCTTAAAGAGAAGCTCAGCGAACTAGATACAAACGAATGCAAACCAACCCCATGGAGGAAACAATGGAATGACCAAGAGAAAAGATGGGAACTAAAACCCGGAGCAATGGAAGAGGAGTCATTGGAGGAGGAAAAAGTCAACAATCTTAAAGGAGAAACCCCGAAATACAGAATGAAAGAAGCCGAACCTAAAACAATATCCGAAAAACGAATGTAGGAAAATAAACGTAATGAAAGTTTCTGAAACTTATTGTCCAAATAAGGACGAAAGGGTTAATTAAGTCCACTGTAATTTTTTAACGCTGAATTTCTATTCATTTTATCTAAACAATAATTTAATAAAGATGCTATTAATTTACTGCTTGTAATTTTTGTGCCTCATTACACGCTGACGTCTTTCTCTATAGTTTTGATGTAGTCGTCAATAGTTGAATTGGCTTTCCAATAGCTCAAAGCGTTTGGTAAATCTTCCACTAGACTTGTTTGTGCTTAAAAGCCTTTCCATATCATTCTCCAAAATTGTTTTCAAATGAAGTTTCATCATATTTCTTCCTGCTTCTTTCGTTTAGGTTTGCTCGAACAACGACATTTCTTAATTCTTCATCTAGTTTGATCATATCAAAATAAGTTTTTATTGATATGACAAATTCTTCAAGATCTTCCACTCTGGTTGAGGAATAATCTGCAACAATTTGGACATTCCTAAGCTGTTCATGGTCGCCATGTCAAATAATTCTAAATATCGTAAATTCTAAAATCTATTTCATGATAAAAGAGTTCCAGTTTTTATCTCTTTGGAATCGAAAACTATTATGTAATAATGAACATAAAATAAGAGACATGCCTCAGACATACAATAACATACATGCATGCATCAAACCATTCATAATAAATATTAATTAGTAATGTTAATTATTAGATTACTTATAATGATGCTGATGATGGTAATTGTAATAATAATAATAATAATAATAATAATAATAATAATAATAAAATAATAATAATAATAATAATAATAATAATAATAATAATAATAATAAGTATAAGTATAAAACGATGATTCCTTGGTGGCAGCATACATAAATATATCAGATAAATGATTAACAAAATAAGCCCTTGCTGCGAAGTAATAAAAATATTTTTGAAAAAAATTTCGATTATTAAATAATCCTCTTCTATTTCTTTTGAACAACTAGATACAATGAGAAAAATGCCGAGAAAAAAAAATGGAGGGAAAAAAATTTATTTTTAAAAATTTTTAAATTATATATTTAATAAAATATAATTAAATGTAAAATTTTTAAAATTTTAGGTTTAAGATGTTTAAAATTATTTCAAGACACATAATTGCTAGCTTTCCCGACAACCCGAACCTAGATAATCTTGAAAGATCAATCGCGAGCTATATAAATTCATTATACAAACCAATAGTTGGGCATGTTTTGGATAAACTGGTTAATTTTCATAGTTATAATTATATAACCATTGATCAAAACTATTTTTCCAGTACATAGTATATCTGTAAAGACTATCAAAACAGGCTTGATTAATTTTTTACTGAAATATGATATACGGGAAATTTTCTTTTGATATATTGTTTTATAATTATAAATATGAAAATTGTTGAATTAAATAAAAGAACAAAGGTGAAATAATAAATTATTGATGATAAGTTGATATCCGACTTACAACTCGCGGTTACAATACTGATTCATACATTGTGGACCGCTGATCAAGTTGATAAAATCATTGAAATAACAAATTAATAAAAAAAATATTGATATATACATTTCTATATACATTTATATATTGGATAAAAAAATTATTAACCATGTTCGTGGTTTATATATAATTTCATTTAAAAAAATAAGACGTTTACGTCCTCAACTGATTACGTCCTCAAGGTGATTACAAATTTTAGTCTATATCTCGTTAGAAAATTATTTAAAAAAATTTTATCTTCTTTGATATGTTTTCTTTCATTTATTTTCATTTACAAAACATCTAAAATCTTTATATTTATTGTGAAAAAATATAATAAAAACACAAAATCAACTCAGAAGTTGCAGCAAAAACATTCAATTATTTATATTTTGTTTTAATAAATCAAATCTGTCACTTTCCTAAATAATTTATCGATGAATTTATTTCATTCGTCTAACGTCAACGGCTAGTAGTTTAAAAAAAGCCTTACAATTTAATAACATCTTATAAAATTACTTTTGTTTGTTTACCAATGTTGATACTGGTTCTCTTTAAGATCTCAATGCCATATTTTAGCATTTCTGTATATATGAACGTATTTGCTATTTTTATGTTGCTAATTCTCATCAACAATTTAATGTATTTTTGATAACCATAATCTTTAAAACATTGTTTTCAATAAACAATCATGAGTAAGCAATTGTTGTTGTTTTGAACTACAGTAATATCATTGGCCTTATTATTATTATTAATAATTATTATTATTGTTGTTATTATAATTATTAATTATTATTATTATTATTATTATTATTATTATTATTATTCTTTTTATTATTATTATTAGGGTTAAGCCCCTGGGCTTTAATTTAAAAAAAAGAAATTAAATTTAGTAATTTAAAATTATTAAGTTTAGTAAAAATAATAAATAAAAATATAAATACAATTATTTTAAAAATAAATCTAAATATAGTTAGAAAATTAAAGAAGAAATATAAGTTGCGAATAAATAGCCATCACACGATTTGAAGCAATTCTTATTAACGAAAGTACAAACCAACAGTGAAGTTTCGAAAAACAGAAAACGTGGATATTTTCAGATAAATATGGGTGAGGATAGTAGTGGGATGTGTCACGCCTAGATCAACCCACACCCCGGGGGGAGGTAAATCGTTTTTTCTAAGTCTAAAAGTACAAAAAAATGTTAAGACAAAGACAATGACTCATTCAAGGTCATTGAAACAAAGACGATGACTCATCAAAAATTTCTCAAGGTCATTTAAAATTTCTCAAGGTCACTCAAACAAAGACCATGACTCATCAAAAAAAAAATTTCAAGGTTATTCAAAATTTCTCAAGGTCATATTATTTTTAACAATTTTTAATTTTAAAATTACTACTTATAAAAATAAGTAGTGTTTTAATTATTAATATTTTTTAATTTTTATTCTATTACTTATTTTTATAAGTAATGTTTTAACTATCACTTATTTTATTATTATTATTATTATTATTATTAATAATAATATATAATAAAAAACCAAGACATGTACAACAAAAACTTTTATTATAAAGAAATAATTCTACTATAGTAATATTGTCGTAAAGATTTTTTCAAAGCCCATTCCACATACTTTCGATATCGGGCAGCACATATAAGTAGTGTTTTAAATAATAATATTTTTAAATTTAATTTTTTTTTATTCTATTACTTATTTTTATAAGTAATGTTTGAACTATTAATATATATATATATATATTTTATAATAAACTCCTCTTGCACATGTCCTTGGTACTCATGCACTCCTATTGTCCATATCTTTATAAGTCATGTGTGTGTAATGTTTAATAGTATTATTGTTATGTAACAAAGACATTGAAAACATTTTTAGTGTTAAATAATATTTACTCTCATAAAATGGCATTTGATATTTTCGAATCACCCTTAAATCATATAAAGGTTTTATTTTATTATTATTATTAATTTTCTAAATTAAGATACCGGAATTCAGAATTAAATGGAATCAGACCCATTTTAATAATCGATAGACTATTGACAGAAATCTATGATTATTTATTACTACCATAAAATTAATAAGTTAATAATGAAATTATCTAGTTGCATATTATTTCTGAATAAAATGTATTCTGGATGTGTATGGTAAATATCGAGATGTTATTCAATCCTACATTGATAATGCAGATAAACTCGAAATAAAAATCAAGGATAAACTGGATGAAATACAAAAAAACAATATCTTATATGTACAAATTGTTTTATTAATAAAGTCAATATTTTATTTTTGCCATGTGGTCATATTATTATTTGTTCATCATGTTTTAAAAACTCTAATAGGTGAGAAAGTTGTGATATAATTATTGATGAGTATCATTTTATGTATATGTAATAAATACTATTTTGTTTTTAAAGAAATATTATTCAAGTGACTTTTATCTATTGTGAACATGTTTTATAACCCTTTATATAAAAAGCAACTAATAATAATCAAAAAACATAATAAAATAAGTAAATGTACAATTTTATTTTTTCTATAATATACAAAATTCACATAATTGTTCATCTGATAAATTGATGATCAATCAGGAGCCATAATTTCTTTGAATATATCTTGAAATTGCTATGTTCTTGTAATACTATGACCACTATTAATTGCATCAAGCCCTCTATAGTGTCCATAGGCAAAACTAACATTTTTATCAACCCATGCCCTCTTATCATCGTGGTTGTTTAGCGCTATTTTACTATTTTTAAAAGGAAAAGCTGATGATTCCGGGACCCTATTCTAGTCTGAGGTACAGATATAATCTCGGTATTATTGTAACAATCTAAATATGATTGATGATTTATATTTGTACCTGCTAATTTTACTCCCTTAGCCCTCATAGTCGACTTATTTCCCAATAAACTATAACATTTAGGACGCAAGAAAACTCACTCACTATACCCTTCCCCCTTACTCTCATCCTTTAACTTTCCTATAACGGATGCTAGTCGTCTTGAATATAAAGGATGAGAGGGGTCATAATTAGATGTATCTAAGAGGTCATCCGAAATCATCGCTTTTAATAAAGTATCTAATTTTAAATTTTTTATCTCTAAAAAGAAGCTGTCCGTGTCACCGGCAATTAAATTAATATCACAATTTTAAATAGTTCTATACTTTTGCAGCTCTATATACTGCAACTGATACATTCGTAGTTTGGATAGATCTAGTACTGATTGTCCGATGTAACTAGGCCTATCCAAACATATTGAATCCTTATTAAGATGCGCGGCAAACAGATTCTCATCAACTTCAATGGTTTTTCTGAATGCCGGTTTTGATGAATATGTAATTAACTTTTCAAATGAATTACATAGTCGCAAATTCATTCGCTTCTTAAGGTTTTCAACGGATTTACCGTACAAGCTGTTATTATATAATTTAAATAAATCTTTATATATTTCGCTGACTGCATTCGCTCGCAAGTCAGTATTTTTATCTATATAATTTTTAAAAATCGGTTTCTGTGTAAATTTTATACATCTATGTACATTCACAACCTTAGCCCCAAGCGAAAGATAAAGCAATAGAAGCCTCAAATGAAGAACATGATTTTTCTTTGGATAATGCGTGAGCATTAGGTTCTCAACTTTTGAATTTGGTGGGCACATCTTTTCCGGTCCAATCGGAAAGTCATTTAAAAAATCATGGAAATTTTCAGGGATATCAATATCAACGTCCATAGTATATCCATATGGAAGGATTTCAATATCCGCAACATTCATACAGTCATTCAATACATCATCCAAACCATCATACACCCAAACAAAATCAGCATACGGCAAAGATTGGCTAAGAGCCCAACCGTAAAAATTATTTATGTCTATATACAGCAATTCGGTGTCCTCTGAAGAAGCAACATAGTGTTTGTTAACAAACGTTAACCCTCCTCGTATTCCTCCCTCGTAAAAATTGAACATTTCCATGTCCTGTAAAAGCTCTATGGGTTCATCTAATGTCATAAGCGCTGACTCCCATGACATTCCAGGAATTCCATAAAAGTTTAGAGGTTCAAGACCATTGTATGCAATGGCCTTTTCACTGAACTGTTGAAAGTAATCAGCGAGTAGGAATACATCAACTTTTAAATAATGCATCATATAGTCACGCAAATTACCACAGTTTTGTTGGTTCAAACCAATTCAGCAGTCGCATACTCATCATCTGTCACACACTCCCATTTAGGAAGCAATTCATAAGTAGTTTCAAGAACATCAAAAGATGCGGCATAATCATAAGGAAATATACCTTTAGAATCTATAATAGAACTAGGAAATGCAGAGGTAGTAAGAGGTAGTGCAGTAAGTGTTTTTACAGCCTTAGATAAAGAGCAATTTACAAATTGCATACTATCTATAAATCTAACAGCCAGATTTTTTATATGTACAATTAAAGAAATAAATCTTTCAGTCGAGGTAGCGATAATGTCTAAATTCCAAGAAGGAAAACCGTTGAGACCATGTTTTAAAATATGATGCAGATCGTAACCTTTTAAATTATGAAACACTATCGGAAGCAACTTGTATATTCTACGCGCAAAATTACATTTTATACACGCTGCACCAAGATATTTACCTGTAAAGTGACAATGATCTTTAGCAGGATTTACAATCGGTTTCTTGCAAAGATAGCAAGTTCGACATGATTTAAATTGTCATTGTTCAGCAAAAGACATAAAACTTATCAACTTTTTCCCTTCAACATCATAATAAGGTAGGACAATTGTGACAGCAATTTTCTCTACTTTTTTAAGAAATAAAGAAGTGCAGTCAGGTCCATAAAATTCAAAATATTGCTGTGTTTTTGTATAGTTATTTAATAGTAAAAGGCCTGCTAAACTAGGCATATGAATTTGGTGATGTCTAATATCAGGTGGTAAAACCGACTTGAAATCGGCATAAATTACATAGAGAGGGGTGATGGTTTTAGAATAATTTTCAAATTTTAAATTTTTGTTATCGCGTAATGTGTAAAGGGTTGTACCCGTCTGATTTTTAGCGCATAGAGCTACATGTTTATTAAAGGCATTATCCAGCCTGAAACCATTTAGGCGGTGTGGGCACCATTTGCTTCTAATTTGAACTGGACAATCAGGATTCTGATGACAATTCATTAATTTATTGAGATCACTCACCGCGGTGTAGTGATTCCTATCACTTTTCTCTAATAAAAGCAAATAAATAGGTGTTCCGTCAATGACCTTTGAACGATGAATTATAGTTAAATGAGGATGATGGAAGACACAACTATCAGGAATCTCGTCAATTATCACAGTTGTAGTATAAGAAAAGACGTTTATTGCTAAGTTTAAGCTGGCATTTTCCTTTTCAAATTTGGGTATATTTATTAATTTCATTGGACAATCCGTAATTTCGTCATATACTAAGTCGTTTAAAAACTCGGTGTATTTTGCAGGTCTAGTCCGATTTTCTAAAATTAAATCTTTTTTAAGAATTGCCAGAATACTATAAAGGAAGAATTTATCGACGGTATTTTTAGCATTTATAATAGCTTTTTAGATGCAATAGCAGAAGGAGTCTGAATATATCGATGACCTGATAAACGACTAATTGGGGAAAATTTGGTAAGTATAAAATCTATTTCTAAAATATTGATTACTCTCCATCCACTGCCTAAATGGGTGAACTTTTCTATTTTTTAATTGAGTTTATTAACTCCTTCAGATAAAAAACTATCTGAAAATTTTTCTGCGTAGTTGGAAAAATAATTATCGAGGATTTCCCCATCTTTTTCAAACTGTATTAAAACAGCAAATTGAATTTTAACATCACCCCCCATCTTTCCAATCTCATCAATTAATTTAGAACTGATTCTCTCAGTTAACATTATTTTTATCAGTCGCGCCTCTGATGTATCAAATTTAATTGTTTTAATTGCGCCGTTTAAATTAATTTGTATTATAGGTTCTAATGAACCACCAACTTGATTAATAGTATTATTAACAATATCTACATTATTTATAATGTCTGCATTATTTATAATATCTGCATTAGTAATAATATCAATATCTACATTATTTATAATCTCTACATTATTAATTGATTCGTCATCACTGATTTCAATGACTTCGATTTTTATAAGTTTATTTGGTATTTTAAATGGCCTATGTTCAGCAGGTCTTTTATTTTTATTCATTTTTGTTGGGCGTATATTATTTATAATATTCATAATATTTACATTATTTTTATTACTGATACGAAACAGCTCCTTTTTATTTATTTTAAATGTATCTAAATGGTCTTTGTGAATGTTATAAAAAGCTTTGTATTTTATGGACTTGGATGTTTTGCATACAGGGCAAATAAAAAGCCTAATGCAATTCAATCTATGGACATAGTATTGTTTCATTTTTTGGTGACATATTTCACCATGATTCTTTGAGATCATGCAATATTTTGGGTAAAATTTACCTGATAAAATAATAATAAATTAAATAACTTGTATTAAAAAAAAATATGATTATTTTACAATATTTCATAAAATTATCTTTCATTATTATACATAAAGATAAAACATAAGATAAACATAAAGACTTGTATAATATTATATAATAATTCTTATATAGTCAAATGTATTAGACATGGCTTTGCACTTGTTTTGCATAATTATTGCAACATTAGCGAATCATTCATTATTATGCAACTTTATAACATAAAGACCTGTATAATAATAAATGTTTCAAATTATAGGGTGAATAGCATCATGCTCACTGCAGATTATTATTATTAACAAATTATAGGGCGAATAGCTACATGCTTACTGTAGACTATTATTATTATCATATAAAATAAATATTATTATCATATAAACTGAATATCATTTTCAAAATATTTCCTCTGCAGACTATTCTTATTATTATTATTAATATTCTTATTATTATTATTATTATTATTATTATTATTATTATTATTATTATTATCACATAAAATATTATTATTATCATATAAAATAAGTATCATTTTTTCAAAACATAGCTGCATGATCACTGCAGATTATTATTATCACATCAAATAAGTATTATTATAATATAAAATGAAAATCGTTTTCAATGCTTGCTGTAGACTATTATTATTATTTTTTCTTATTATTAATAAAGAATAGATATTTATTAACCTAAAATTTAATAAAAACAACATTTTATTATTTACAAAAATCATTCCCTAGAATTAGTTAAAAATCAACTCTGCATGATTTCATAAAATCTTCATAAATTCTTCGCTATTAAATGATTTCCATAAAATCTTCAATAATCAAATTTTCATAAAATCTTCTACTTTTCATGATTTTTCAAAATTTTATTTAAATTCGTTAAATTTTTAAAAATATAATTAATTAATATATTTAAATAAAGTTTAAAAATAAATGAATTACTAACATAAATCTGCATCAATATTATCATCAGATGAATCATCATTATCAATACAAATGGGGGCATTATCCACTATATCATCATCAATACAAGTGGGGGCATTATCCACTATATCATCATCATCAATACAAGTGGGGGCATTATCCACTATATTATTCAAAATAATTATTGGGTAAGTTGCCGGAATCATATCATCATCATCTGAAATGTTTTTTATATTTTGAAAATAAATAAATATTAAACTTACCGATAGATATAACCTCATAAACATCTTCATTAATTGAAGTGGGAGTATCTTCAATAATAATTCTTTCAACATTATTATTATTACGATCTAAAAGAATATTAATAAAATCATTTAACAAACAAATAAAATTTTACCAAAAACGTCATCCAAATCCAAAAGATCCTCATTTTCGGTTACATCGAACCAGTCGAAATTTACTAAAAGATTAATAGTAATAAATAATAAATAATAATTAAAAATTACCAATATATGAAGTTAGAAGACTTCTTATAATATTATTTTGTCCTGCCATATTGAAATTTAAGAATTAATTGTGACAGATTTTGAATTTGCATATGTTTATAAAGAGAATAATATTTTCAGGATTTAGCCAATCACATTTAAGCAATACACACATATAGGTGAGAGACTTTTACGCATGCAGTCTATACCATGTAGGCATGTTTTCTTTGTAAATCACATACAAACAACAGTATGTATGTGTTTTCTTTGTAATTCACATACAAACACAATTATGTATGTGATTTCTTTGTAAATTACATACAGTCTTGAGTGTGTATGCATGTGTTCCTTGTTACTAATCACGCACTTATCATGCAGTGTCTTTGTAAATCATGTAATGATCATGCAGTGTCTTTGTAAATCATGCACTTATCATGCACTGGCTTTGTTAACATTAATTAATTAAACACATAATAATAATATTAATAATAATAATAATAATAATAATAATAATAATAATAATAATAATAATAATAATAATAATAAAACATAACACAAACATTAATACATTTATTATACATCAAATCGCTTGGATAATAACCAAGCTAAACAATGTTGACCACATGTTAAGGTCCATGGTTTTTGATACATAGTTTTATTATACACAACAGGTTTACCCATTGTTTGCAGTTTTGAAACCATTAAAGCTGGATAATAGAAACCCATAGGATCAAATACAAATATCTTGCTAGGTTTCATATATATTGCTAACCAATGTTCTCCATCGAGATGAGACGATTAAGTATTGACGATTATGGCTTGATTATTAAGTAAATATGGAATTTTATCAAGAGGAAAAACCCCTAAAAATTCATGTCCTAGTATTTGTTTTCCAATTCGATAGACCTGAACAGAACTACATTAATAATATTAATCATACATGAAAAACTTACTCCATGACAAAATATCATAAATTTTTCTATACATTTATACCAACCCTGTTCTGTTTGCAGTTATTTGAATCTCATTTTCAAATACTCCATATATTACAACATGTACCGGTTCAGTTGTAGCTTTAGCAAACTTTATATCTAATCGTAAATTTCCATTTTGAGGTAATTGACTCTGATTTAAATCAAAATCGGGTGCCAAAACAAATGTAAAGAATGGATATTTGCTTTTAAAATCATCAAGAGTTATACCACAATTAAGGTTTTTATCCAAATAACCCATATTTCTCACTATACTCTGCATGTATATAGCACAATAATTGTGATTATCGAAATCTTGAGTATATGTTTCTCTATAATCACTATTTTTCGATAAAGTTAGCGATGTTACTCCAAAATATTTGAAAATTGAGCTCGATGTTAAGTATGATCCATTATATTGAGATTCACTTTGAAATGTTACCAATATAAAGTTGGGCATTCTTCTATCTCCAAATATTTGTTCCTTATAGAAAGAAGCTGAACCTTTAGCAATTGCAAATTGAACAATTTCCTTTGTTTTCAATGGATATATTGCATGTTTAGAATTAAGCCCCAGTTGATGACCGACTAATACAGAAGGCTACACACGAACTCTTCTCACTAAAAATTTTGCATCAACTAATTGAAGAATTGGTGTTGTGGTAGCACTTGTTAGTGATAATGCCGACTCTGATCTTTTCAATCTAATGTGTACATTAACACCTGAGAGTAAATATTTCGGTTGATCCATAAAATCGAGTTCTAATGATGAGCACATGGTAAATAATTTCGAACACTTAATCCACTTTTTCCTATCGTCATCACTACCGTAACCCATAGGAGTTAAACATGTATTTTTAGTATCGCTATTGTAATTTATAATAGTTTCTATTAGAGCTTTGTGAATATATGTTACCACCCTCAATCTTGATATTATTAAATCCGAGAACTGCATCTTTAAAAAGTGTATGAAACAAGAAATTATTTGGTATTACATCACTAGGTTCACCCAACGGTTTTCTATCTTTATCTACAACTTTGATCTGAACAGTTAACAATGTATCATTCAAATCTAAATATTCAGTTTGGGAACCGTTAATATAAAATTCAATATCAGTTCTACTATCCATAATAGAATTCATTGGAAATACTTCTTCAAAGACCCCCATTTCAATTACTGTTTGGGAAGATGGTCTATCAAATAAGCACAATTCAGATTTACCACAAATCATTTTTGAAATATAGTTCCATGTCCTTTCATTCGTTTGTTTATATCTTTATGATGTCTTTTACGTTTTTGAGCCGGTTCCGGTGCTCGTTCCTGTTTTTGAAACATACCTGCAACAATTGGTAGAACTTTCCTTAACTCGGATAATGCATTTGATTTCAGAGATGGTAATATTTTCTGCTCATTCATTATCACATCTTTAGCGGTTTTCATACCAAAACTACCAAGGCGTTTAAGAATAGGAAGTGCAAATCTACCAATTGTTCTCAACCATCCTGATCCATACTGTTTACCAATAAAATATGGTAATTCGCCACCACTTTGGCTACCACTATACATATTAATAATATCGTTATTGGCCATCTAATTTACGAAAATGTAATGTCAAATGAGTTTTTGTATCTTTACTAAATTCAATAAATTTACCGCTATTATCACGAATATTTATTTCTATATTGTTTATACATGATGTTGATACCGGTAAGTACATGGGATTATCGATATTTATATTGACAACTTCATCCTGGTCATGTTTATAAACCCAAACAGATTTCAATAGAGAAACCAAAGAATCACCAACAATTATAGGATCGATGATGTTAGTATATATGAACATTTGTCTATGAAGTTTTATTATTTTCGGTTTACGTACACCAAAAGCACTTGCCCTATATGTTTGCTTATCTAATCCCAATGTATTAGCCAAATTTTTATCAAATGTAACTTCACAAATGTTATTATTCAGACTGAATTTACATAATCCGTCTTTATCAAATTCAATAGTTTTAAATATATGTAAACAATTGAATGAAATATATTTATGTAATTCTTCAAGCGTTTCAATATATAAATCTTTAGTAAATGTAAATGTATTCTCAACTTCATTAATATATGATACAGTTATTTTGATGTGTTCGGTCATTACACTGTTTTCTTCAAATGCTTTGAAACGTAATAAGTATTCAGTCCCAGGAACAACTATGTTAAGCTTATCACTACCCATTCGCTTGGCATCATCAATACTTTCAAACTTTATTGTAAATGGGCTAAAATCACAACTAACATTCAATCCATCTTTGAAAAACATGCCACAATTTTCATCTAAAATCTGATTCGGAATATGACAATATCGTTCAAAATTATTGATTGAAAAAATACCACTACAGGTTTTGGGAACACGTTTCTTGAATCCGATTTTACAATGACTATAAAATGGTAATGTATTGTACACAAATGTAAAGTCTTGCAAAGCAACTTCCCAATTTCCATGTAAATAAATGGGATTTTGAAGATCAACCATAAATTTACTTGTTTGATTTTCCGGATGGATTAGTGGGCAACTATTGCTCGGTAAAATTGTATAGAAACTCATTTTACTGGGTCTTTTGATGATATCCATGAGGGTTTTTGATATCCAAGCCATTTGACATAGTATTGTTTATCCTTACCCACCATTTTATTTTTCAATATTTTCTGAATTCTGAACACTGTAGGTTTGGAAATAACTTGTAATTCCTGTTCATAGAATTTCCCTTGTATTACATTGTTATCACTATCTTTAATAACATACATTACAGGACTCTGTTTAGTATTAATTTTAGTTATTTGAAATACCTCATCACTCCAATTACTATCGAAATTTTATATGAAAGGTGAAGCAGATATTTTACTAATTCTAACGTGATCACCAACTTTATATTTTGGTTTTGTAATAGCAACTGTTTTAGACCGTACTGATTTAGCTAATGTTTTCGAGCTGATATCTATAGGTCTCAGACCATTCAGACCTCGATGTGATGAATTATTATAACTAACAAGTATTTTCGGTAATACATTTATCCATATTTTATTACCTTGATGCACGAAATATTTCTTCAATCTATCCCTCAATGTCCGGTTAAATCTTTCAACATGGGCGGCTTTGTATTGAGAATGTACAGAATAATGATTTATTTTGAGACGATCCAGGATTTGATTAACTTTACTATTGTAAAACTCCTTGCCTATAATAATAATAATAATAATAATAATAATAATAATAATAATACCTAAATCGGTTTGCAAATTGTCTGGATGCCCATTGTTAAATAAATTATTAATTGCTTTAGATATTTCCTCTGCAGATTTTGTCTTTGTTAGTACTCTTTGTTAGTACACCGGGGGTAAAACGACTGAAAACATCAATACACGTTAAAATATATTTATAACCATTGTTAATCTTCGAATATGGTATCATCTCCATCAAATCCATACCGAATGTCTTATAAGCTCGCGTTGGAAATCTTTTCCGCATTGGTTTGTTTAAACTGTATGCAAGCTGATCTGACAACCACTTTTGCATTTCCTTTTTCGACTTTGGGACTCTTTTCTTTAACTTCGCTACTCCACCGAAACCTGCTTCGTCTTCTGGGTTCGTCCAAATCTTCTCCATTACAACAAGATGATTTAAATTTTAATTTAACATTAGGTAATGATTACCCCATCGTTTATTGTGATAATAATGATAATGCTAATGATAACATTGCTCCGATAAAATCCCCTTGTTGTTTAAATATGATTTTTCTCATTTGCTGACAATTTTTATTATTTACTAGTGATAACAAAGGCTTACGATGTTTATTCAATGTTAGTTTTTTAGAATTACTGATTTTAATTTTACCTCTGACTACTTTTAATAGAATTTTGAGTAAATCATCGACAACAAAAGTTGGAAATAATTGTAAAATAGACATTCTTTTCATACTCGAAGCCTTTAACAATGCATTAAAATATGGGAAACTCCTATGATTTTTTATAATTTTACCTTTTTTCTTACTGTTTTTAATAATATTTTTCGAAATTAGATTCATTGCAGGATAATTCTCGGTTATTAGTTTTTTAGATGGTGTATAACTGGTTTTTGGTGGAACTTTGTTTTTCGTTTTAATACTTTGTCTAAGTTTTCGGATATTTTTAAGCCTGGATTTCATAAACATTTTTACATTTTAATGTTTTCAACTTTGTTTATATACCATGGCACCTTCTTTATTGAAAATATCTGTTTTTACCCATAAATCGTCATTGCATTGTTGTGTGAAATCAAGAAATATATATCCATGTGGTGATTTTGTAGCATCTTGAAATGCACTGATAAGAAAATTACGATTATTAAGGTATGCTTGTGCAGCAAGAAAATCAATAACTGTTGCATCTATAGGATTCTTGAAAATAACCAAATATTGATCATTTAAATTTTTTTTTCGATGTGCGCCACCCTGATGAAATAGATTTTGAGTAATAAAGATCACAGTAACACCGACATGTCTACTGATTTTTGTGAATAAATTATTAAAAGCTTCCTGATACAAATCATCAATAATGATGACATCCCCTTTCCTTAATCGATTTTACCAGTTTTTTTCGAAACCCTTTACTATTTTCATGTTTTTCAATTTACAGAAATTATTTTGAGTTAATCCATGTTCTTCATCTGCACCCCTATGCCAATAAATCTTTTTGAATTTTGTTTGAAATAAATTAGATTTCAGTAATTTACACACAAACATAGTTTTACCACTACCACTCGGGCCGACGATTTGATATACCGCATCATTTCTTAATTCCATTATTAATTTGTATAATTATAGATTTTTGTTTATATTATATAATTTAATGAACTCTTTCTAAAAGTCATATATATAGATTAATATTTCTTTATTGTTTAATTATGTTATCAAATATAAATTATAAAGGAACTTTTGATGTATCAAAAATGACGTTTCCGAATGGTAAACCCCATCAAATTGTAGATAGAAGTGGAAAATATCCTATAATATTTTTCAAATCCGGCAAATGCAGAATCATGGGATGCAAGAAACCTTTAGACGTCAATAAATTACAATATAGAATAAAGTATATTAAAATACAGTCAATTACGGTTACCATGGATATAGGAAAATCTATCAATCTATACAACATGTCAACAAAATGTCTTTGTATGTTCGAACCAGAATTATTTCCTGCACTGAGGCTTTTAAAATACAACCCAATGTGTGTTAAGGTGTTTGCCAGTGGCAAAATAGTCATACACCAGCTGTCACTGAGATAAATCACCTATAATATAAAAGAAAATCAATAAATTTATAGCATATAAACACACCAACTCACCTTGAGGTTGCTTGTAAAATCGTCAATGAGAGAAACCCTAAACTATAGAGACACAAAAAGTGATAGAGAAATAAAATAATGCACATTAACTCAACCTATAATAAAACATGCATGCTAACTTTTAACATGTAGCCATCCGAAGTTGAAAAAACCCCTATAATAAATTAATTTAGACATTTTTGAGATATTTTTAGAAAAAAAAATGGCGGAAAAATTTTTTAAATTTAATGCTAATGAAACTTATCCAAATTTTTATGAAAATGATGAAACTTCTTCGTAAGATTTATTTGAAAATTGAAATAAATTACATATTTTCATAGGCTTTCAGACATTTCTGCAGAAACAATTCCATTTCGCGACGAAGAAGAAATCACATTGTACGATTTATTTGAAAATTGAAATAAATTACATATTTTCATAGGCTTTCAGACATTTCTGCAGAAACAATTCCATTTCGCGACGAAGAAGAAATCACATTGTACGATTTATTTGAAAATTGAAATAAATTAAATATTTCCATAGGCTTTCAGAAGTTGCTAGGCCCTCAACAACATCTGAGACTCGAACAAAAAAGCATAAACTGTAAATTTTATTTTAAGTTATAAAAAATTATTCTTCTTACAGAATTTCGGAAATCGATAAAATACGAATTATCAATGCCATGGAAAATGGTGAAGACTATTTCCATTTTGGAAAATTATTAGGAATAGCTAGAAATTCCATAAAAACAATAATTTATAAATACCGGAAATTTGGGAAATTGTCACAAGGCAAGATTGGTGGCAGTATATCCAAAATTTCGGAAGAAAATGGCAACAAACTACTTGATTTTGTGGAGAAAAATGTTTATGCTTCATTAGAGGAAATGAAAAACTTTTTAATTTCCGAAAATTTAAGTGTTTCCACAAACACTATTTCCCGTTTTCTTGAAAATCATCTCATAACGACCAAGCAAATAAGACCATCGGTCGCTTAAAAAAATTCAGATCACGTCTTGGATCTCAGAATGGAATACACGACGCGATATTTAGAAGAGGCATGGATGGATTCTCAATTAATATATATTGATAAATGTGGCTTTAATACTTGGACAAGCCAGAAACTTGGAAGAAATAAAAAAGGTGAGCGATTATACGCCACACTTCCAACGAACCGAGGGCGAAATATGTCCTTTGCTCTCGCAATTGGAGTCAATGGACCAGTCCATCATAAATTAGTAGTAGGATCCTATAAAAAGGATACCTACCAGATCTTCATCAACGAAATAACTGTAAAATTGAATGGAACTGGATTTCGTTTAATCCACGACAATGCTTCAATTCATGGTGGTGCAATATCTCTAAATAATGTTATTGAACATTTACCACCATATAGCCCTTTTCTGAACCCAATTGAAAGTGTGTTCAGTAAAATCAAATTCAATATTCAGAAATCTATATCAAGAGCAGGTGGATTGAGTTCAATGAATTTCCAATCCAGATTTGATTTTCTGAAGGACGCACTGGATAACGAGCTGGTGAAAGAAGACTACAGAGATTTAACTGATTACTTTTGGCATATTAGGAGATTTTTTCCGAAATGTATAAAAAAAATACATATTTTTGGAGACTATTTATTGTTACTTACTTGATTTCCTAAATATTATTTATAGTAATATATGAAATAAATGATGATTAAAAGTTATATTTAAGAGCTTGAATTATGATCATATTTCCTTATAAAATCATAATTCAACTCTTAAAATTTAACTTTAAGTTATATAACAATATAAAAAACAACTTACTTAGCAGCCATTTAAAAAATGGCTGAAATGAATTCACAAAAAATAAATTCCGCCAAGTTGATTTATGTATCAACTTGAATTATAGCGGAATTTATCTCAGTGACAGCTGGTGTATTAGAGTTGCGAAATCTAGAGTACAAAAATATTGTTTGTGACATACAAAATGAAATCACGGGATTGGTCAACATCTGATTGGCTAATGATTGATTAAAACAACCTGTATATTCATTTCATTTCATTTTTAAAATGGAAAATACTACACCGAAGAAAAATATGCAGAAGAAAAATATCAGTCAATATGGTAAATTATTATTATTTATTTTCTTTTATTTATTATTTATTTAGATACATATGCCCCGATGGTAATTGACCGAATTATTTATTATTATCCTCAAATGAAGGAAATTTTGAATATCAAGGAGCCAGCAATGATCGAACCGGCAATATATGAAAAATCAGGAATTATGATTTTCGAGATGATTAGGCAAGCTCTTTGGG
Organism: Schmidtea mediterranea; assembly: GCA_022537955.1. Taxonomy (NCBI): domain Eukaryota; kingdom Metazoa; phylum Platyhelminthes; order Tricladida; family Dugesiidae; genus Schmidtea; species Schmidtea mediterranea. The sequence continues at coordinate 195,440,023 of CM039680.1, forward strand.
ATAATAAATCAACCGCATGGTAAAGGAAATGGAAACGGAATACCCTTGTATTCTGGGTTGCATTTGCTGCAATTTTCGGTATCAGCAATATGTTGAGTAGAATATAACAAACTCGGTAAGAAACTTACAAGAAATGAAACTTTTACAAAAATAAATGTTTAGAATTTTGATTTTTGTTTTGTTTTATTTTATTTGTTGATAATATTTTTATTTATTTTAGTTTTATTTGGTGGTAACAATAATAATAGAATAATAATAATAATAAAACATGATATTAATAATAAACATATAAAGAAATTTTATATAGATGTGAAATTTTGATGTATGTAAAATCATATACAAACTCAATGTATGGGTTTTCTTTATGCCAAATCTGAAATCCATGCACATCCAGAATACATTAAGCATATTAATTTCTGTAGGATTTATGCTATTTAGAAATAATATGCAACTAGATAATTTCATTATTGACTTGTTGAAACCGAAAAATTCTACGAGAATTCGAATATTGTGATATTTAAAAGATTTATTTATTTTTTGGTAGTAATAAATAATCATAGATTTCTGTCAATAGTCTATCGATTATTAAAATGGGTCTGATTCCATTTAATTCTGAATTCCGGTATCTTAATTTAGAAAATTAATAATAATAATAAAATAAAACCTTTATATGATTTAAGGGTGATTCGAAAATATCAAATGCCATTTTATGAGAGTAAATATTATTTAACACTAAAAATGTTTTCAATGTCTTTGTTACATAACAATAATACTATTAAACATTACACACACATGACTTATAAAGATATGGACAATAGGAGTGCATGAGTACCAAGGACATGTGCAAGAGGAGTTTATTATAATATATATATATATATATATTAATAGTTCAAACATTACTTATAAAAATAAGTAATAGAATAAAAAAAATTAAATTTAAAAATATTATTATTTAAAACACTACTTATATGTGCTGCCCGATATCGAAAGTATGTGGAATGGGCTTTGAATAAAGCTTTACGACAATATTACTATAGTAGAATTATTTCTTTATAATAAAAGTTTTTGTTGTACATGTCTTGGTTTTTTATTATATATTATTATTAATAATAATAATAATAATAAAATAAGTGATAGTTAAAACATTACTTATAAAAATAAGTAATAGAATAAAAATTAAAAAATATTAATAATTAAAACACTACTTATTTTTATAAGTAGTAATTTTAAAATTAAAAATTGTTAAAAATAATATGACCTTGAGAAATTTTGAATGACCTTGACCTACTTTTAAATGACCTTGAAAAAAAGATGATGAGCCATCCAATGGCTTTGAAAAATTTTAAATGACCTTGAGAAATTTTTTGATGAGTCATGGCCTTTGTTTGAATGACCTTGACAAAACATGATGTGTTATCCAATGACCTTGAGAACTTTTGAATGAAATTGAGAAAATTTTGATGAGTCATCCAATGACCTTGAACGTGTTTTGTGGGTCATCGAATGACCTTGAATGAGTCATGGTCTTTGTTTCAATGACCTTAAAAGTTTTTGATGAGTCATTCAATGACCTTGAATAAGTCATGGTCTTTGTTTGAACGACCTTGAAAATTTTTGAATGACATTGAGAAATTTTTGATGAGTCATGGTCTTTGTTTCAATGACCTTGAAAGTGTTTGATGAGTCACCCAATGACCTTGAAAGTGTTTGATGAGTCATCCAATGACATTGAATAAGTCATTGTCTTTGTCTTAAAATTTTAGTGTACCTTTAGACTTAGAAAAAAACGATTTACCCCTCCCCGGGGGTTGATCTAGCGGTGACACATCCCACTACTGAGGATCTTTTTTAATTAATTAAATGTGATGGTTAAAGCTAAAAATTGTGTATCTAACTGCAAGTGTGTCTTCAAATATTACTAACTATGACAAAATCTCGATACAATCGATTTTATTTCGTATAACACATTTACACAAACGATTCACCACTCAAGACTCGATATTCACGACTTATTACGATACACTGTGAGTAATAATTAAATTATTAATTGCCAAAATGCTTCTTCAATCGAACTTCATCGATATACTTTTATCAATCGTCTTGTTTCTTTTTTTAGGATTATCGCCAATCGGGTTTTGACAATTTAACATTTATTTCACAACAAAAATTATAATCAAATATGTTTTCTTGCTTTTCTTTTTCTTATTTAAATTTTTTATTTTTAATGTGAAATATTATTAATATTGGTAATTATTAATATTGATGTAACTATTGGTTATTACTTTAATCAAAGATACTTTAATATGATGTTAATATAAAAGGATATTAAATAATATATATATATATATATATAAATATGCAAATTCAAAATAAATTGTTATTACAACTAACTGATTACACTTAAAACATTTAAACTAGTTAGCAACAAAGTTCCCACTGTTTTAAAAAAATTTTTAAAGTTTATTTATTTAATAAAAATTAACAACTAATTAACAAATAATGTGTTATCTCTTATTGTTCACAACTTCTTCCCAACTCTCAACAAGATTTTCAATACCTCTTGACTAGAAAAATTCATTCAAAAAGCTGTCAAATCTCTCAGCATTGAACTAAATTCTGTATATAGCATTTGAAAGAGATTGTAAGAAGTAGAAATTCGTAGGTCTCAAATAACGAGAGTACGACAAGTGTGGCAGCACTTCCCAGCCTTGTGTTTTAATTGGCGATAAGATGGCGGGTTTTGTCGTGCAGCAAAAGAACTCCAAGCGACCGATTAGGTCTTTTCCTTAATTAGCCGTGTTGAGTATTTCTTTTAGTATCTTTTATAATATAGTGTGTAACTTTTTTTAGTAACTTTTGAGTAACTTTTAAACATATAATTCCGAGTTGACCGTTTGGTTTCGTTCAAGCAATTAATAATGGACAATCATTCTCAGTCCCACTACACGCACATCAACGTTTCACAAGGATGAAAATTTTGTTTTACCTATGTTGTTGCTTGTTTAAAGTGGCTAGGCCATTCCTCGCGCTGCTTTATATTAATGTACAGGCACCATTTTTGCGACAATTAACGTTTTAGTAAAGAACTTGTTGTATGTGTCCATGAGTTGAGCAGCGATGAGCAAGCAACCCAGTAGAGATTGTGATTCTTTGATTTTTGCCGTTGTCATTTAAAACATGTCCACATCGAGTGAACATGCTTCTCTATAGCAAATATGAGAGCATTTCATTTTCTCTACTTCCTTTGTCGTTTGACGTGGTGTTTTGTGCAAAACGTTGTTTTATCGCTCTTCATCGAACTCAACTGGATGACTAGAACAAAGTCCGTCTTTGAAGTTAAAATCTCCATTTTAGAACTTAGCAGTCACAAGCGGTTTTTCAGCTATGACACTATCTCCATACACATGACAAATGTCGTGAGCAGTCTTTGTGGCCTTAGAACTTTGATTAAAAGCAAACAGTAGATGATTAAAATGCTCAATTTCCTCAACTTGACATTCTTTTTTTGACATGGAATCTTTACTACGGTAAGTAATTAATTTTACTGCGAATACTGTTAATGAATTTAGCTCGAATAAGGTTGAACTAACGAGGAACAGATCAGTTATTAGTGAAGCCCACTATATCACTATTAAATCAACGTTAGAATGACTAAGTAGAACCAGTTAGAGCCACTTATGTTGATTATAAAGAGTCGAGCTTACTATTAGAATCCATTTTGGGCTTAGACATATGGATGTGTAAATCGTAAAAATTTTGTTTTCTATTTTGATCTCAATTTATGAATGTGTAAATATACAAGTAAATTCCCTAGAAAGAAATAATCTTCATTTTCAACTTAGAAATGAATAATATCAAATTTATCAAATCTAAGATGACGAGACTACGAGAGGAAGTAGGTCACACGAACCGACGACTCCAACAGGATTAAAAAGAACTCTATCCGGTCAAGGCCACCTGGTTCGAACCGGCCAAGGTGAAGAAAATTTATCAGAGGCTGAAGACACTCAGCAGTCATTGCGCAAACGATATAAGCACAGTGTATTCAAATCAAGGCGTTCGAAACGTTCTTGTCTGCCAGCCAATAGGGTAATTCAGTGACATACGCTCAGTTATTTGCGCGACACAACTTGCCTACAAATAAACCTGTCCGAGGATAATAGCAGAGGTGACGGTTCAAAAACTTCACAATCTTGGGAAGGCGGAGCGCGCCGGAACCCGGCTTTTACGGGCTAATTAAAGAACTAAATCTTAAACTATGTGTATATACTCATTCCATAAATGTATTTATCGTGTTTTGAAAGTATATCGTTTATTTTATTATCAACAAAGTCACCTATAAATCGATAGACACGTATAACGAATAACCAGCAGACGAAAAACTAGTGATAGATTGACAACAACTTAAAGACGATCAAAAGTATTCTAACGGCAGCTCGCTGGACCCTTAGTGAGTCCGAACCATGGCAGTTCCTACTTAAGAAACTCACCTTTGGAGCGAATTCATAGTAACAACGTTGCCTAGCAACGGGTGACGAGCGGGTAGGACGAAATGAGGTTTTGCATGTCGATTCATTTGCCTACGTTGAATTTTGTTATTAATTATTGAATTTCGTACTGATCTAGAATACTAGTAATGTGTGATTTTATCACAATATTATTTAATACAGCGATTCTTAACCCTTAGTACATGTACCCTTAAAAATGCAATATATCAAATAGTATTAAACAAGACAACAATAATAATTTCGAAATATAATAATATTTATTCATATGTTTATTATCCAAGCCAACAACTAGAATCTCTGTGTGTCATGAATAATGCGGAAATCCTGATTTATGTATCAAATTATAAAGTAGGTATATATGAGTATGGATTATCTGTATCAATATTAGCATAAAATCTAATTTTAATTTCAATATATGGAGTTAATAATTGTAATGTGGTATAACAAACATAACCTGAATATTGAATAACATACAAATATAGATTAACAATAAACAATAAAAAACAAGTGAAAACCAGAACATCCTCGCAATTTCCCTTGTAAAATAATAATTAATGAAAACCAGATTCATCCACACCCAAATTGTAAATCTTGTAATTCCTTGTATAATTAATTCTAAGAAATGTTTCGATTAAAAACATTTTCTACAAATACAGATTTGTACAAAATAAAATCAAAAATTTAGCAATTTTGTTTGATTCACAGTTTATATAATTTATTCAGAATGATATTAAAAATATTCATTTAAAGAGATTTCAGTTGCCGATTTTTTACTGTTTCACTAAATTTAAAAAATACATCCGGCTTCGTTCGATAGCGTTTTTGTAGTGTGTGTTGGTGATACACACTACACGCACAGAATACAGTACTACTATTAATATACTTTGTTCCTCTGGCAAACTATATAACTGGAAAAAATTAATATTGGTAAAAAGCTTAATTCACTTTATATTGAATTAATTCCGAAAATAAAATCAATCATTTTCTGAATAATCATAAAAGTTAAATATATACAGGCATACTTCGGTTAACGCTACCCCTTTTAGCGCTGTTTCGCTACAGCGCTCTTTTTCAAAAAATAAATTATTTTAACTTTAAAATATTTTCAAAAAGGCTTTCTTTTTCAAATTTCGCAGAAAAATTAATTTATAATTGAGGAAATCCTTCTTTTCAAAAATAAATATAATTCGAAGAATGCCAATTGTGAAAATTTGAATTAAGTTGTTGATTCGAAATAATGATATGGTTTGATATAGCACCAATAAATAAAATTGATTAATAAAAAAAATCAATTGTTTATAAAAATATGGCTGAGAAAAGAACGGGTGAACCACAGGCCCACAATGGTAAACAAAGTAGAAAAAGCTTGACATTGGAGATGAAAATGAATGTTATTAGGCAGATTGAGAACGGTGAACGACAATCCGAAGTGTCTTCCAGACTGAGTTTTGCCGGATCAACCATTAGAACCATTCTTAAAAATACCGATAATATTAAGAAACCTATTTGTTTAACAAATTTATTATCTGCCAAGAAAGTAACACGCAAAAGAAATGCTCAAGTGGAAGAAATGGATAAATTTTAACATTTTTTATTGATGATCAAACACAGAGAAACATGCCGCTCAGCCAAGGCATCATAATGGAAAAGGCTAAGATATTATATTTAAGGCTTAAAAATCGAACTGAAGAATGCTCCACAGGCAAGAGTTTTGTTGCAAGCCGAGGCTGGTTTGAAAAGTTAAAACTACGTGCAAACTTACACAGCATTTATCTTTCCGGAGAATCTGCCAGTGCTGATAAAGAATCTGCAAAGGTATTTAAGAAGAGTTTGGATGATATTATAAAACAAAAAAATATCCATCGGCAGCTTATTTTCAATTTTGATGAGACCGGTTTATTTTGGAAGAAAATTCCATCAAAAACATTCATCTCCAAAGAAGAAAAATCTACATCAGGTTTAAACCCGCGAAAGATTGGTTAACCTTATTATTAGGTGGAAATTCAACTGGTGATTTCAGGATGAAACCACCGCTAATTTATCATTCTGAAAATCCGAGTGAGATGAAAGGGATTTCTAAACAATCACTACCTCTCATTTGGATGGCAAACCAAAAATCATGGATGACAGCAATTTTATATAAAAAGGGTATCAAGAGCATTTCTGTCCTGCTGTAAAATCGTATTGCGAAAGAAATGGATTGGAAAATACAGCTAAGCTGATTCTCGATAATGGTACTGACACCTTGAAATTTATCAGAATTTCAAACTTGTTTGCCTGTAGAAATTATTTTTACACCTACAAATACCACATCGATTTTGCAACCGATGAACCAAGAAGTTATTGCAATTTTCAAGGCATTTTATTTTCGAAAAACCTTTAAGCAACTTTTTCAAGTAGTTGACAGCAATCAATGTTCCATCAAAGAATTATGGAAGAATTTTAATATCATAAATGCCATAGAAAATATCGGTTCATCATGGCAAGAAGTACAACAAGGTTGTCTCAAAGTATGTTGGAACTGCTTGTTTATTAAAACGACTGAAGATGAAATAATTGATGAACTACCACAAGTTATTACTGAAATTTCGGAAATAGAAAATTATTTTGGATTTGCGGAGGTTGATGAGGGAAACATCCAAGAACTAATTGAAAGTGATGACCATGGTATCTCCGATGCGGATCATATTGCTAGTTTTTCACAAATTCAGCCAGAAATTGCAGACAATACGTTAGAAACAGAAGATATAACAGATAATATTTTAACGAAAAAATGTTTGAAACATAATCTAGGGATAATCCAAAATGCCTTAGTGAAAATGAAAAAAAGATTTTAGTGAAAATGATAAGAATTTTGAAAGGTCCTACGCTATAAAACGAGGAGTAATGAACACTTTATCACACTACTTGGAAATTTTAAAAGAAAAATATTTAAGCAAGGAACCTTAGACAAGTTTTTTAAAAAATCATAATTAAATAAAAATTTAAACCTTTATTTTGTTAAATATACTTTTATATTTTTGTTTTTATTGGAATTATTTTTTTATATTGAATCCTACTTTATTTTCTAATTTTTAAATGAAGAAAAGATGATGCAAAAAAATCATATTAAAATAAAAATACCATCTTTTTTATTTTTGCCTTCAAAGTACCAAAAAAAATTAATAAGGAACGTAATCTCATATTATAATGAAAATAATACCTCTTTTACCGCTGTTAACGCTCAATTTTCAGGATCGCATTGTGAGGGCTAAACGAGGTATGCCTGTATATATATAATGATATAATGTCATTATTAAATCATAATTCAAATCCAAAATATAAATTTCAAACACTTTTGCTATTTTTTAAATTTATATTTTGGACTTGAATTATCATTTAATAATGACATCACATCATTATATAAATATGAATAGAGAATTGGTGCATAAGAATTTTGGTGAGAGAAAAATTATTTTCAACAAACAGATAAGTTGGTGTGCTATCTAATAGATAATATAGATAGTATCTATATTATAAAATTTATTGACTTTCGGATTAATTATAGGATATATTGTCCAGTGGAATCTGGTGTATTCAAGACCTCATCAAAACCTCGCCTATTTAAATTTTATGAATAATATTAACATAAATGATTATATACTAATATAATATTTATTTCTTAAAATATAATAAAATATAAAATGGAAATATTTAATTTGAAAACAAAATAACATATTTATATGTTACGCCAAATATATTAAATCGCATTCATAAACTGAATAAGTGACACTTTAAATGTAAAATGTTAATAGTGATGTTAAATTTACGGATGAGATGTTACAAATTAGATTTATAAACTTACATTCAGAAGTGCAACAATATTAAAAGATCTGCAGCATATCGTAAATATTTTATTTTATATGTTCTAAGATATAGAATGCATTACATTTTAACACTTTCTCTAGAATCATTTAAACAATGGATTCAGTGTAACATATATAAAAACCGTATCTAAGAAACAAAAAGCAGAAAAATAATTGCTACACGAATGTATTTAGAACAAATTTTGAATAAACATTTTCATATAATCAATAAGAAAATTAAAGAACCCGTCCTAAATAATGGTAGCAATTTCTGTGAACATGTTATTTAAACTTGAAGTTAATTATTTTTGCACAAATTTCGCATAATAACTGACAATTACGCGTGTTTTGTTTTGACTACTTTTTTCGCTTTAAAGTGTAAATTTAACAACAAATGAAATTATTTTGTTTTATTAAAACGCTTAAAATCAGGTGATTTTTTTAAAACTTCTTAATATTTGACATGAAACTAATTAAAAACTATTTCAACTGTTGTTTTGGACTTAGAACCTCTATGACATTACAAACTGCTGTGTAACATCAATTTGCAAGCTGAAACAAATTCAAATTACAAATTTAAGCGCATTCATGCCAGTCGCATATATTCCATTTGGTTGGTTTTTGACAAATCAAATTGTCAATGAATTATACTCATATTTTAAAAATGACAAAAATAGTAAAATAAGATAAATCACAATCTGAATTTTAGGTCTATGTGATTATTTTTTAATTTCGACTGAGACTTGGTAAAAGATTATTTGTTTAAAAAAGGTTGCACTGAAAGTTTTATTTAGATAAATAAAAAAATTAATCAATAGTCTGAAATCAAAAAAAAGAAATAGGTAATTAGGCTTAATCGCACATAAAAGGTGTTTAAAGCCGGACTCATATCCGTGAGCTTGTGACTTTCAAGTGACAAAGATTTACCTACGTCAAATAAGGAAGCCCTCTCGCTCACCTCAATACGGCAGTCTTCTACTTAATTTTTTTATGTGTTAAAATGAACTTTTCCGGCGAGCTACAGAGTTTTTATTTTGCAATACAAGTTAAATTAAGTAAAGTAAAATAAGTTAATAAACTAAGAAATGGTAAATTAGATGACAATGTGAAATTTAAAAAAAAGTAAATAAGAATTGGTCGACCAGAAAATATTAATTAATTTGAAATAAATTTTAAAGTAAATAATGATGATGATAATATTAAGAATAAGAATAATGTAATATAATTAAAATTACAAAATGTCAAATTTTGACTAGAGAAATACTTATGATCGTGTTAAGAGAGAACGGATTAATTTTTAAATGAAATAATTTAATTTGAAGCCTTAATTTTATAACTAACTTTTTTAGACTTTTAATGATAGTATGCCATGTTTAGCTTTATTATTTAATCCAAAATTATTTTTGATGTTTTAATTGAGCGTAAACTTTACATGTGAATTCCCCATTTCTATATTTGAATCTGTAAATCTATTATTTTTGAAACTTTTATCTATGAAAATGACATCTATGCTTTTTGACAATATCTTTCAATTTCAACTTCGTTAATGAGTTTGTAATCTTACATCCTTTTTATTAAAACATCATTTTACCATATTAAATGACATCACATAGTTATACATATGTGCACGTTGGTGTAGACAATTTTTAAATACTGGGAGCTGATCCTTGAAACATAAATTAATTATTTTTAATATTTCCGTCTTAATTATGTGCAGGAAAATGAATAATAAAAAGTTTGCATTATTATTGATAAGACGTATCAGTCTTCTTTATATGAGAAACAAATTTAAAAATATTGGCAGTAGAAAACGCAATACCGGTGTTTCGGTATTATAGAATTATGATACCGGGATATCATTATTAAAACCGTTGTTTAAAGAAATTATTTGAATTAGATTTGATTGTAAAATGATTCATATTATTTAATTTATTGTTACAAAATATACAGAAGCAGAATGGTAATTTTAGTTATGCATCGCGTTCTATAATTACCGTACGAGGTGAGATAAAAATGATTGCTGAAATTCTAGTGGGTGAATTGGAATGTGATCTCGTAAAGTTATTGGATTTTTATTCAAGCTCTTAAATAATCATTTTTACGAACATTTATTTTAAATTTTTTTGTAATTAATTTTCTTTAGGTTTTTAGGAATATTTGTCAATTTCAATTATTGGATTTATTTAACGTAACTCAGATAAAAGTAGTCTAATATGTAATATTTATTCTGATGATGGAACATACCGATATTTCACAAATGGCAATGAACTGTAATAATCGCTGTTCACATCAATAAGGCCAGTTCTCCTTTGGTTTTCAACTTTATCATAAATCCACCTTTCAAGACACTTTAGAGTGACTGGTTGGAAATTCTCATAGAACTTATTGGCAAAAAGATTTGGCGCATTAATCAATTTCGGTAAATCACCGACACCCCAAATGCAAATTTGCCGAACAATATTTTTACTCTCGCAAGTATATTGACCCCAGTTTTTATATCGGGTAATGAAGTATCCCAAATAATCGTTTTGTGGCTGATTTTCATCTGGATTTCCAATAAATGAGCCAGGAATTCTCAATTGCGGATTGTAATTTAAAGTCGAAAAGAAAGTTTCATCTGGAATAAATCGGTCTTTCAATGCATCGAGCATAATTTTAGATTGTGGAGACTCAAATATGAACGAAACGAATTCGAAATTAACTGTGATATGAACTGATCCAGTGTACCAAATTATCTAAATGATAATTATTATAGTAATAAAATTATTAATAACATTATATCATATAAAAGCTCATTAAAATGATGTTAAATAAAAAAAAATTTAACTAATAATAAAAGAAAATTTTCTCAATTTTTCATGGGTTACCCTCTTATCATTTTATGCATTTTAACAATTATTTTATTTTATTATTTAGATATGATTATTTTCATCATAAAGTTAAAATTAAAACAATATTTTAAAATTAAAAAAAATGTTACTTATAATTTATAGAGAAAAATTAAACAAATAGGTTAATTATTGATTAGTAAGTACAAATTTAGAAAAATAAAAACAAAAACAGATTTGTAAAAAAATGTCTTATTTTGACCGCTTTCTCGATATAATAGATAAATCATTTAAAGAAGCAGGAAGTTTATTTAGGAACCAGAATTTAAAAAATGGTAGTACCAGCAAAATACCTTTAAGTGCCATTATTCCGATTTGGAAAATAAAAGGAGCGTTTTTAAATATTTTAAATAAATATATTGTGCATCATTATTGTTTTGAAAAATTATGATGATAAATAATAATAATAATAATAATAATAGTGAAATTATATTTATATTTATTAAAAAATACATTTGATTATGAATCAGTAAATATATCAAAAAACATTGAAATCTTAACTGATTTATAGTCAAATATATTTTAAAAATCGACCTTGCTTAGTGATTGAAAGGGAGCTGGGAGTGGCGATATCTTCAATTATCACAGTCTGAGAAAATATTTGCTAAAAAAAGCAAGTCCTTCAGTCACAGTAAAATAATATTATAATATATAATAAACCAATTGCTATAAAATAACTACTACTACTACTACTACTACTACTACTACTACTACTAATAATAATAATAATAATAATAATAATAATAATAATAATAATAATAATAATAATAATAATAATAATAATAATAATAATAATAATAATAATAATAATAATAATAATAATAATAATAATAATAATAATAATATACATGTACAAAATCTTATAATTTTTCATCTTATAACATATTCATAATGGAAAACTAGAAGTGTTTCTGTATAAAATAGTAAAAATATAATACCTTTTGACAAATTTACTGTATGTTTGTTGTTTATTGTAGTTTTCTCCGACTTAAGAAGGAAAAAAGAACAGCAGAGATTTTGTATACTTATTGATTAAAAATTATACACTAATTTATGTATTATATTTTTTCTAAAATTTGTCCTCCGATGAAAATACTTCATTATTCAAATTATTCAAATAAAAAATTAAACACTGTATAATATAGCAATAAATTTTATACAATAGTACAGGGATGGTGAACCTTTTTGATGACCGTGCCAAAGTCAAGAAAATTTTTTTTTAAATGCGTAATGGGCCACTAAAAAATTTCATTCGAAATGTTAGCGTGGTTTATAGTAAGTATAGTTTAATAAACAAATAAAAGTAATTCTTCTTTAAACAATTTTTTATTAATCAATGTTTTACAAAAAGCTATACACTAGAAAAAAATAACGCCAAAACCAGTTGTTTTTAATGCGATTTTTGTTTCTGTACACAATATGATAAAGATTATATATCTGGTTCATATTTAGTTAGTTTTAATAGTACGATGCAGAGTTAGACTCATCCGTCATTCTATTCCTATATTTATTTTTTATAAAATTTAATTCTGAAATTAGAGATTCACATCCCCACGTCGATGAAAATATTGTTAAAATTTCCTTTGCTAATATTTTTAAACAACGAAACGTGTTAGGAATTGAATTCCATGTAGTTATAATTTCATCTTCTGCAATTTTATTTATTTTATCCAATAATCGATTACTTTCAATAACTTGTTGGATGTACGGGAAAACTTAATCGATAACTAACTCATATCCCTGGTCGATAACCGTCCTATCTGTAATCTAGGGTTGACTTTTCCACGTACGCCTCACGATTTTAGTGCACTGTCACGTACCCATGACCGAAATTATGTTAGTACTGTACGCAACAGCCGAATGCCATTCGATCAGGTGAGCGCTATTACTAATGCTACTCCTCGAACGACCTTCGTTTTTCCCAGTTCATAGCAGCCGCTAGAAGGTCTTACGCTTTCTATCTTAGTATTACATTCGTCTGATAAAATCCTGAGTCTACACACCTATTACTTCGAGAGAACTGTGAGAATCTCAGTACAATTTCAGTCTATTTTGTATGGTTATTTTAATTGAACTATCACTCTCACAACATCCGCATCCTTAATCATGTCATTTTGATTTTCAAATTGATTCGATACTATTTCATTCACCATCGTCCATCTAAATGTTAGCTATCAACCTATAGCCAAAATTATATTATAATTAAATTATCAAGATATAAAATAGACAAGTTCATACATTCATGAAACAAACGAACTAATACATATAATTATTTAATTTCAGCTAAGAAGACTGGATAAAACACTATATAAATGTTAGAAAAATTATTAGATGCTAGTGGATTCCGAGATATAGTCTGGCTGATATTCCGCAAAAGAAAAGAGTGGGTTATTGCAGCAAATCTCGCTCGGAGCCGATTTAATTTTCCATGTTGATATCCACCGGCAAACAGTGACGTTTCGGTTAGCGGTGGAGAGGAGAAGGGGCAGTAGAGTTCTGTCTCCCCTGAGATGAAGATCCTGGCTTACTGGGTGAGGTAATGTTGGTTGGTGCACGACCAGTTAAGTCGACGATCTCGCTTGGAGTGAGGTTTAACTGTTCTAACGAGCGGTTTAGGATTGGGTCTTCGTTCTCCTCCTCCTCCAAATTGATGTATATAGGCGAGGTGGGGGACAAATTGTTATTGCAGGAGCATAAACTACATCCGGATCTAGGTCCGGGAACTCAAATTCTTCATAAGCTGGGGGCGGGTCATTGACTATGGCTGGTTCTCTAGCTCCTCCTTTTCGCCCTCAAGAGGTTTGCTTCTGCCCGGCGCCTCTCACGACGACGGCGATTTCGGTTTAGCCGTCGCCGCGCTATTCCTGTTCGGGATTCTGTAACTTCATTCGGGGCGGTTTGGTCGATGGTTGCGGAATTGGATTTAGAGGAAGGTGTTGGGCTGGAATGATATCGAGGTCCTGCGCCCAACTACAGCCTGGGAGACGAGCCCTGAGCTCGTTCTCGGTAAATATTCGCCGAAGTGCGGTGCTTTGCTCAGCGATAGTGACTCCCTGGCTTCGCGACTCGATCACGAGATCATCTCTGGTTCGAGACAAGTGAGAGATTTTTTGAAATAATTTGCGAGTTGCATCAGGCAAACTCCAGGTGCCCTTTAGTTTTTGATATTTTGCATGCAGAATGGCGTGTTCTTTTTCTAGTTGCTGCCTGGTGGCGATTACTGAATGGGAAAATCGGGGTATTCGTGGAAGATTGGATGGACCGGACATGCTTGTTACTAGTAGAGTACTCTGGGTATAAACTAAAATAGTGTTGTGAATACATTATCGAGAAATCATATTAGTGAAATTAGGTATAAGGAGAAGATAAGGGGAAACCATACAGTGAGTAGCCTCATAAAGATAACTAAATCAGACGTCCGCGTTTAGATTTACCTTTGGTCCGGGTGCAAATGATCATTTCTAGCAGAGATGGAAAATCATGGGGGCGTTGGTGAGGGTAACGATAGGGTGGATCTCGATAGGGAGGAGCAGGATAGATATGGGCGATAACAGTAGTGATAAGGGGTTTTTATGAATTATATTATGTAGTAATAATAATTAGAGAGGTTATTACTGATAATAACATTCACAATAGATATAATGATAGAAATAGTTATGAGAATCGCGATTTTTGGTTATTGTGGTATGGTCATGGCTTTACTATGTATTATTTAAAATTATTGCGAGTCTTAACTAAATATTTTAATTTTACTTCTATCAACCTGAAAGCGTGATATTGGTCATAAACGTCTCCAACAAAATTGCCGTCATTGCCTATCCTTCCTGCCCCGTTCAATTCGTTTTCGAGGTTTACAAAAAATTTCCTTAATGATCGCTAAGCGATCATCCTTATTACCCCTAGCTGATGGCGCCCTTCCCTTCAATTTAGAGTTTTCTGCTCGCCTCGACCAACGTTTCCATCAGCCGTTGCGAGTCGTTTAACGGTGCCCTACGGGGAGGGTCCTGTGTCTTTTGACCAGGCCCCGTCGCGGACAGACCGAGATTCCAGATAGTCTCGACCCACGATCACAACTAGGGAACTTAATCCACCAGTAGGATCACCGATTTGCCTATCCGAGGACTATTACTATACATACGATATATAAAAATTTATTCGGGACCTCGTATATAATTAGAATATCAATTTATTGAACATTATAAAAATGAAGCATTACGAACATCTATATTCAATAGCTAAAATTATATTATCATAAAATTGAAAGAAAAACTAAAACTTCCTTACTTTATAAAATCAAGTTTTCGTCAAAGTTGTCAGAACAAAGTTTTCAGTCGAAAAAATGAAGTCTGAAATAATGAAATTGGTCGCTGCTTATTGTTGGCGAATAGGGTTGGTTTTTATTTATTTTTTCTAGGGTTTTTGTGTATCTACCTCCCTAAACGCCAGCAAGATTATTATTATTTCCCTCCTATGTACCCATGGTGATTTCCATGTTGGTAATGTACATAAGGGTTGAAAATTCATGAGCAGGTGAGCTCCATTACTAGAACTACTCCTCATGATATTTTCACTTTCGGGTTCTGGACTGCCGATGGAAGGTCTTACGTCTTTCTGTTTCTATGTCCTGGTTCTTACTCGTCTATTCCTACAATTTCCATACTTATTTGTCATCTTTACGCGTTATTTATAAAAATATCCTTCAAATATTTGGGCAGCATTCCTCCCTTATTTTCGGTAAATTTCCTATTTCATTTGTTTAATCACGGAATCGACTACATTTTTCCTAATTTACTTTTATCTTTCCCTATATTAAAATTTTGATCAACAATTCCTTAATTCCCGGTGCGTTTCCCATGATTTTAAGTAATTATAACCCTCTGCGATCACTTCAATAAACGCTACTCTCTTCTGTCAGATTATATCATTCAACTTTTGGAAAACTACTTTCAAATTTACACTCCTACCCTATCCTATCCTTTCCTATTTGATTTTCTGATTTATTTTCTGACAATATTTTAAATTTTCCCTACAAAACTTTATTCCCGTCTAACTAAAGTCGCACTTCCCGAATTTTATTTTCTACTCGCTCCGGCCACTTTTCAGCAGCCGCCTCGAGTATACAACGGCGCCCTGCGTAGCGGTCCTGTGCACAAAGCCAGAACCGACTGCGAACTGCCGAGGGGTTCACGAGGCACGACCCACGAGCTCAACTAAGGGTTTTCACCCACTAGCCGGCACACGGTCGTCCCATGAACCATCTATTTAAATACTTAGTATAAATAAGATTTTAGGGGGATTTGTCAGTGGCACCAAAAGATTCCACGACCATCCAGAATAAAATCAAAGTAACAAGACTTCGAAATATATATTTATACAAGAAAACAATACTTACAACCAGATTGGAAAAATTGACATGAATTGGCATACAAAATTTTGTCTAAGAATGATTCACTGCTAGTCTAAAAATTTCTACAAATTTTCTAAAAATTTTCTGCCGGACTAAAATTTCTAAGTCTGTTAAAATTCGGTTAGAAATTATGAAAATGACTGCCGTATATATAGTGTTTTGTGCCTGTGTGCGACCAATGGGCGGTTTTTCGCCATTTTTAGGGCTTTTAAATTATTTTATTTATTTCGAAATATTTTTGTAATTTTTTATATATTTTTCCTTATTTTTTGATATATTAATATTACAATGTTGAATTTTATTTTTATTATTATTTTTCCATAATATTATTTTTTTAACCCCAATATTTTGTTTTCTGGTCGCCTCTTCTGCCTGTGTTTTTTCTAAACCTTATTTTGCAAGGTTTTGGCAGTTTATTTTATTTCTTTGTATGTTTCTTTTTGCATCTGTAGGCATTTTTCCGAATTTTAATTAATTATTTGTTTTATTTAATTTTTGTTATATTTTTAATTTGTTTTAATTAATATGTTTTATTTTATTTTTGGTCTCTTCTTGCGGTGAGTGCTTATGTTACAGCAGCCATATTGACAATTTCCAAACGACATTAATTATTTTGTTTTAACTTTTACAATTTTCACCTTTTGTTTAAATTGGTTATGTAATTTTTGTTTTACTTTTGGCTCTGAGCCCAACATTATATAGTATTTTTGTGTCTGTGTGCGACCAATAGGTGATTTTTCGCCATTTTTAGAGTTTTTTGATTATTTTATTAATTTCAAATTATTTTTATAATTTTTTACATATTTTTTCTTTATTTTTTGATATATTAATATTACGTTGTTGAGTTTTATTTTTATTATTATTTTTTTATAATACTCTTTTTGCCCTTGATATTTTTATTTCTTGGTCGCCACTTCTGTCTGTGTTTTTTTAAACCTTATTTTGCAAGGTTTTGGCAGTTTATTTTATTTCCGGTATGTTTCTTTCTGCAGCTGTAGGTTTTCAGGAATTTTAGTTAATATTTGTTTTAATTACTTTTGTTATATTTTTATTTGGTTTTAATTAATATGTTTTATTTATTTTTGATCTCTTCTTGTGGTGCTGTATACGTACAGTGACCATTTTCCTTATTCTCGTCTTTTTATTTTTTTGTTTTAATTACATTTGTTTTTGTTTTAGTTTTGGCTCTATGCCCAACAAACTTCTAAATCAATTCTTAAATCACCAAATTTTTGGTTCCATATGGTACTTGACTGAAATTCAACCAATTCCATTTCTAATTCATTTAAATTTAATTTTTCAAATGGTATTGTATCAGGATTCAAAATAAATTTTAAAGTTTTTTCAAATTCTTTAAACTGTGTAAATCTTGCAGAAAATTCCTGAATCAGGGATTGAATTACCATTGAAAACTCTTTCGTTGAGGATTTATTTGGCTTTTCATGAAATTCACTTTCAGCAAAATATTTATTATAATTTGAAAGAATATCACGATTAAAGATCTGTATTTTGACTTCGAACGCTTTGATTAAGTCAAACATTATAATTACTGTTTTATTAACACCTTGTAGTTTTATATTTAATTCATTTAAGAGAGCATAAATCTGTGAAAAATATAATTTTTTTAGCCATTCTACATCCAATAATTGATTATATTGTCCAATAATGTTCTCGTTATTTAGAAATTATATTACTTCATCCAAACAATCTACAAACCTTTGCAAAACATTTCCGCGGCTTAGCCAGCGTACATTTTTGTATAAAAGTAAGCTATTGTACGACGAGTTTACTTCGTTTAACAATTTTTAAAATTTTCTTTTATTTAGTGCTTGTGATGATATAAAATTGACTAATTTTGTTACAACACTCAAAATATCATCAAACATTTTTAAACCTGTTTTGGAACATAACGCTTGTTGTAGAATAATGCAATGGAAATTAAGAATTGTGTGTCTAATACGTTTTGTAAATAAATTTATAAATCAATTTTCCCATCCAGTTAAGCTGCGGGCCCCGTCAGTTGTAACTGACAAAATTTTAAAAGGATATATTTCTCTTTTTTCAAATACATCTATAACTGCCTTACAAATGTCCAATCCTTTTGTTGTTGTTGTTAATGTTAATAAACTTATTAACTCTTCTTTAATATTGTTTTTAACAAAATAACCTACGAAAATTGCTAAACGAGCAGAGCCTGTTATGTCAGTAGACTCGTCAAGGCAAATGGAAATAAAATCGCAAGACTATATGAATTTTTTTTAGAAAATTTACATTTTCCGCCATATCCAAAATTCTCTCTTTCACTGTATTCCTAGCTATCAGAATGTCTTTAATTTTTTGAACAATCTTTTCTTTGTTTTAAAAATCATCAAATAAATATGGTGCACATTGCAACTAAGCACCCTTTAAAAATTCGCTTCATTAAAAGGTTTCGCATATTGAGCAATATTTTTTGAAACTAGATAACTAGCAGCAGTGGGTTTTGATTGAGTTCCAATATGTTTCATTAAAGTAATAGTTTGTGCATTTTTATTGTTTAAGGCACCTTTTGCTCTTCTAAACTTAGATCGAGAAGAAATGTATGGTTGGTTTCATAATGCCACTTTACGGAAGATGTTCTACAGATTAGAGTTTTGGAACATAAAATACAAATTGCTTTACTGCCATTTTCAATCATACCGAACCTATCAGTTCACCAGGCTTGAAATTCTCTGCTACTACATGTTTCGGATAGTTTCAATTGAACTAGCCATAATGAGAAATTCTAAAAAATATATATTTATATAATATTGTTATAAAATAAATAATTTATTCTGCGTTCGTTCAAAAGAACATGTTTCGTCATATATTAAAGTACTAAAAATATTACCAACACAAGAAAATAATAAATATAATATTAATTCAGGGTAATTTTAATAATTATTTGTATATTTTACATAGATTTAACGACGAAATAATTTTTAATAATATTAAAATATTTTATTATTCAAAAATAAGCAAAATAAATTATAAGTTTAGTAACTTTTAATATCTTAAGCTTGGTACAATTTAAAACTTCAGTCATAACGAATTATGTTCTTGCAAAAGAATGCAGAATATAAAATATTAAATAATATGTAAAAATATTAACCTAAAAATAACACTATTTCTTTTTACAATAAAGGTTTATATTTTTTAACAAATCACTAAAGTTTCAAAGACGACGGTCTGATTCGAGTGCTGCGACGGCAACAGCATACAATAAGATTAGAAGGCGAAACTAGATACGCATTAAATAAAATTTAATGCGCATCTTTATATACTTCGAGAGAATTAATGCGATATTTTAATAATAAAATGTATAATTTGACGGTTCTTGATAACATACTAAGATAGGTATTTAGAACTACAAATTTATATCAAAAATTATAATTTTAAAAAAAATAATTTTGTTTTCGTGTATACATCAAAATTTTCAAACGTGATACTTGTGACACACGTGCCATTAATTCTCCATCCCTACTATAGTAGCATTTGTTTTCAGTGACAACCACTGATGAAGGCAAAGATTTAATTTTCATGAGTTAATACACCAAGCCCCATTGAGATAAATTCCGCTATAATTCAAGTTGATACATAAATCAACTTGGCGGAATTTATTTTGTGAAAAAATAAATGCACTTCAGCCATTTTTTAAATGGGTGCTAAGTAAGTTATTTTTTATATAGTTATATAACTTAAAGTTAAATTTTAAGAGTTGAATTATGATTTCATAAGGAAATATGATCATAATTCAAGCTCTTAAATATAACTTTGATCAACTATTTCATATATATTATTATAAATATATTTAGGAAATTAAGTAACAATAACTAATCTCCAAAAATATGTATTTTTTATGTGAGTTAAATTATTTTTGAAGTAATAAAAATTATTATTTGCATTAAATAATTATATTTTTTATACATATTTTGTAAAAAATCATCGATTATGTACACAAAATAATTTGGTTTATGATTATTTTTTAAAACTTACTAATATAATTAAAAATTTATGCTTTTTTTCGGATTTCAGGTTTTGATTTTTTTCGACAGAAATATCTGAAACATTAAATTAATTTTAATTTTAAGGGTAAATCTTATGAAGATACATCATTTACTCGAAATTTCCTAGCAAAAACCTCAAAATTTAAATTAAAAATTTTTTCCGCCATTTTTATTTCTAAAATTATCTCAAAATGTCTATAAATTAATTTATTATAGGGGTTTTTTACAACTTCGGATGGCTACATATTTAAAGCTTGCATGCATGTTTTATTATGGGTTGTGTTAATGTGTATTATTTTATTTCTCTATCACATTTTGTGTTTCTATAATGTAGGGTTTGTTTCATTGACTATTTTACAAGCAACCTCAAGGTGAGTTGGTGTGTTTATATGCTATAAATTTATTGATTTTCTTTTTATATTATAGGTGATTTATCTCAACTTCGCTTGGTGTAAATAATTTGTCGGTAATTGGATAATCGTTTCCCCAACGAATTCATTATGACTCAACCTGAATGATTGTCAGACTTAAAGTGAATGAAAATTGGTAGATTTGTCGATTCCGGATGTTTGCAGACTATAGTTTCACGTCTGTATTGCCAGCAGTGGATTGGAAATGAGTCAGATGTATGTTGTTTTATGACTCGGTAAAATTGCATTTCTTGTGGGTTTGGTGTGTTGGGCTTAGAGCCAAAATTTAAAAAAAAATTACAAAACCAATTTAAACAAAAAGGTGAAAATTGTATAAGTTAGAACAAAATGATTAATGTAAGTAGTGGGATGTGTCACATCCAGCGAAGTACCCCCTCCCCCCGCTGAGAGAAAATTTTTCTAAGTCCAAAAGTACAAAAAACTTTTAAGACAAAGACAAAGACTCATTCAAGGTCATTTAAACAAAGACCATGACTCATTCAAGGTCATTGGATGACTCATCATATTTTTTCAAGGTAATTTAAACAAAGACCATGACTCATTCAAGGTCATTGGATGACTCATCATATTTTTCAAGGTCATATTATTTTTAAACATTTTTAAATTTAAATTTACTACTTATAAAAATAAGTAGTATATATTTTGTAAATTTATTTTATTATTATTAAATTAAATTGTTTGTTTTAATCAAGTCAATTATTTTATTATGATTATTATTATTATTAATATTATTAATATTATTATTAATATTATTATTATTATTATTAATATTTTTTATTTTTATTATTATTATTATTAATATTATTATTAATATTATTATATTTATTATTATTATTATTATTATTTATTATTATTATTATTTTTACTATATATAATGAAAACCACGACATATACAACAAATTTATTATAAAGAGATAATTCTACTATAGTAGTATTGTCGAAGAGCTTTATTCAAAGCCCATTCCACATACTTCCGATATCTGGCAGCGCAGCAATGACATCCATCACCACAAGGGTATTCGGGTTCCATATCTTTGGACAAATTGTTTTGTTCGATATCCCATAGGAACTCATCGATTACAGTAAATATCCATATTGATGTATGATTGAATATCAAGTCTGGAATTATTGATGCTGGCTTATCCATGATTCCATGTATTTCTGGATAATAGAATTCCAGACGTTCTTTAATAACTTTAAAATAATCATCTAAAAAACAAGTAATAATAATAATAGTAATAATAAATTACCATAATGTTTAATTTCATTCATAGCTTGAACTGCGCTCGGTACAATCATTTTAATGATAAAAATTGAAATAACAATTACTTTTATACTAATTTAGACACACACACACACACACACACATCTTTAGCTATAAACAATAAATATTAATTTATAATGTTTTGAAAATGATTAAAGAAATTTTAATAATATTATTAGTTTTTAATATGGCCAACTCAATTGTTGTAACCGTTCAAGGTAAAAATTCAACAAGATGTGTATGTCCAGATACCGCTGTATTGATGGATATTTTGTATATGATAGATAGGCCTAGATATTTGAAAACTCCAGTCAAAAGATTATCTGAAAGAATGAGTAATTAAGAATTCCGATTTGAACATACATATGAGACTTTAAAAAGAGCTAAAAACGAATTATATGATGATATTATATATCTAAATAAGACCATTGGTACTATCAAAAATGAATTAAGAAAATCAGTATTAGAATTGAAAGAAATCGTAAACTTAATGAAAAAATGATGAATCAAGTTCAATATAGTATAAAATTTTATTCTAATAAAACATCTGATCAGTTCAATCGTATAATGAAATTACAACAACAACAACAACAACAACAACCGGTTAACAGTGGTGGCAACGACTTGAAAGAAGTTAACAGTGCCAACAAATCATCATTGCCATTTCCATTATATATTTTACATATTTTCTTAGTATTACATGATTCTGATTGGTCGAATATAGTATAAATAAGCTTACACTTTCATATATTTTTATAAAATGCCAGAAACTAAATTTTTTATAACTTTGTTGAATGAGCTGGTCTCTAATAATAGAGAAGAAGATGAAATCATTAAAAACATGAAATTTATGGTAAACCGTACCGAGAAAATCGTTGAAGACATCCCATTCGATTATGAAAAAATTCTCAATTTGCCACCATTGGAGAGAAAGAAGGCATTCCAATCAATATTTAGTTACATGTTCGATGAAAATAATAAATGGATGCGAATAATAGTAGGATTAATGTACATGAAACACATGATATTAAAATCTGGATCCGACTATGAAAATTATTTCCAATGGTCTATAGAGGTATATTACTTTATATTCTTATTAATTTATTATTATTATTTAGGTGATAGAAACAAAAATCGATCCGTGGGTAGAATCAAACGGTGGATAGACAGCTATTATTCAAGTTGCCGCAGAAGCCAAACGCTCTGATATTTATATCGAGAATTGCAAATTTTTATTAAAACTATTCACTGGAGTATCTGTTTTATATTTATGTAACAAGGTTTATCATAGATTTTAATAAATATTTCTTTGTTATTTTTATTAATAAAAAGCTAAATCAGTACGGTCTAAAACAGTTGCTATTACAAAACCAAAATATAAAGTTGGTGATCACGTTAGAATTAGTAAAATATCTGCTTCACCTTTCATCAAAAATTTTGATAGTAATTGGAGTGATGAGGTATTTCAAATTACTAAAATTAATACTAAACAGAGTCCTGTAATGTATGTTATTAAAGATAGTGATAACAATTTAATACAAGGGAAATTCTATGAACAGGAATTACAAGTTATTTCCAAACCTACAGTGTTCAGAATTCAGAAAATATTGAAAACTAAAATGGAGTATCTGTTTTATATTTATGTAACAAGGTTTATCATAGATTTTAATAAATATTTCTTTGTTATTTTTATTAATAAAAAACTATATTTTAAGGATTTATTGATTATTACATGTACATTCTTCATCACCACAAGATTCTATCATAATATTTTCTATAACATGATCAATACAATTCTTAAATTCGGTAGGCTCATCTTGAATAATTTCGGTAGCTTCTTCAACATTAATAATTTCTTCAGAATCATTAATAATTTCAGTATCTCCATCATTAACAATTTCATCACTCTGACATCCAGAATCACTCTGACATTCAGATTCGCAATCCGATTCTTTACTCAATGCTTCAACTAGAGTCAACATATCTCTAATTTTTACACCGGTTATTTCTTCAAGTTTATCAAACAAAAAGTTTATTAAATATTCTAAACCAAAATTAATTAATTATTTTATATTTTATATTTTACCTTTTTCAGACATCATTTTAACACTTTTTTTAAAACTTATTATAATTTTGTTTATAGAATAACAAAGAAACATTAATACATTTATTAAACACTAAACACTAAAATAACTGTGAAAGTCTAGCAGTAACAATTTTCCAGATTGGAGAAAGCACATCGTTTTGATCTGCTTTATATCCTTGGATTGTTATTGTTATATACCAGTTTTCCTGTTCTTTGAATCCAATTTCTGTAAATGCATCATAATATCTGGTATATTGACTCGTGAAGAAAGCATTTTCATTGCATTTTAAATTGGAATTGATCTTTTTGAACGTATTATCAATATCCTTGATATCTAACATTGAGAGAGTGCCAGCGAGAGATTGAAATTGAGTCTTATTGAGTTTGACCGGATTTGCCAATTGCATATTAATAGGCTCCTTTAAAAAATACATTTTATAATTGTGGAACATCTGAACTAGTTGGACGCTTATTTTCTTGGTCATGTTTGATTTATGATCTCTATAAGGTGGTGACGCACTTTTATACCCTTGACAGATACTGATTAACCAATCAGAATCATGCATGATAAGTGCATGATAATTGCATGTTAAGTGTGTGACTGTATGTAAATTAACCGTTGAGTTTTATGATTTTACACATATCATCTATATAAAATGTATTATTATTTTTATTATTATTACTATTATTACTATTATTATTATTATTATTACTATTATTATTATTATTATTACCAAAACTAACAAAAATAAAACTATTACTATTATTAATATTATTATTACCAAAACTATTATTACCAACACTAACAAAACAAAACAAAAAATAAAATTCAAAACATTTATTTTCGAAAAAGTTGGTATTTCGAAGAATTTCTAACTGATTTTGCCAGGCATCATTTCACATAGCGTTGGTATTGAAAATCGCAGCAGCTACAACCCAGAATACAAGGGTATTCGGGTTCCATCTCCTTTGGTCTTCTGTCAAGCTTAATATCCCATAGAGCTTGATCAATTATGTTAAAAATCCATATGTTGGTGGTTGTATAGACCAAATCTGGAATTACTGATTCAGGCTGGTCTTTGACTATTGCTCTGAGTTGAGGATAGAAGAAGAATAACCTTTCCAGTAATACGGCCTGATATTTATCTGGAAACAAAGATATTAATATTAATAAATAATAAATAATAAATTTACCATAATTTTCGATCTCTTTTTTGCTTAATTTGTGCTTGAAGTATTTTCCATTTTAAAAATGAAATAAAATGAATAAGCAAGTTGTTTTAATCAATCATTAGCCAATCAGATATCGACCAATCCTGTGATTTCATTTTGTATATCACAAACAATATTTTTGTACTCTAGATTTCGCACCCCTAATATAACTATTTTGCCACTAGCAAACACGTTAACACCCATTGGGTTGTATTTTAAAAGCCTCAGTGCAGGAAATAATTCTGGTTCGAACATACAAAGACATTTTGTTGACATGTTGTATAGATTGATAGATTGTCCTATATCCATGGTAACTGTAATTGACTGTATTTTAAGATCCTTTATTCTATATTGTAATTTATTGATATCTAAAGGTTTCTTACATCCCATGATTCTGCATTTGCCGGATTTGAAAAATATTATAGGATATTTTCCACTCCTATCTACAATTTGCTGTGGTTTACCATTTGGAAACGTCATTTTTGATACATCGAAAGTTCCTTTATAATTTATATTTGATAACATAATTAAACAATAAAGAAATATTAAGCTATATATATATATAATTTTTAGGAAGAGTTCATTAAATCATATAATATAAACAAAAACCTATAATTATACAAATTAATAATGGAATTAAGAAATGATGCTGTATATCAAATCGTCGGCCCAAGTGGTAGTGGTAAAACTATGTTTGTGTGTAAATTACTGAAATCTAATTTATTTCAAACAAAATTTAACAAGATTTATTGGCATAGGGGTGCAGATGAAGATAATTTCTGTAAATTGAAAAACATGAAAATAGTAAAGGGTTTCGATAAAAACTGGTCAAGTCGATTAAGGAAAGGTGATGTCATCATTATTGATGATTTGTATCAGGAAGCTAATAAAGAAAAGGATTTTAATAATTTATTCACAAAAATCAGTAGACATGTTGGTGTTACTGTGATCTTTATTACTCAAAATCTATTTCATCAGGGTGGCGCCCATCGAACAAGGAATTTAAATGTTCAATATTTAGTTATTTTCAAGAATCCTAGAGATGCAACAGTTATTGATTTTCTTGCTCGACAGGCATACCCTAATAATCGTAATTTTCTCATCAGTGCATTTCAAGATGCTACAAAATCACCACATGGATATATATTTCTTGATTTCACACAACAATGCAATGATGATTTACGGGTAAAAACCGATATTTTCAATAAAGAAGGTGCCATGGTATATAAACAAAGCTGAAAACTTTAACATGTAAAAATGTTTATGAAATCCAGGCTTAAAAATATCCGAAAACTTAGACAAAGTATTAAAAAGAAGCGTGTTCCACCAAAAACTAGTTATACACCATCTAAAAAACTAATAACCGAGAATTACCCTGCAATGAATCTAATTTCGAAAAATATTATTAAAAACAGTAAGAAAAAAGTTAAAATTATAAAAAATCATAGGAGTTTCCCATATTTTAATGCATTGTTAAAGGCTTCGAGTATGAAAAGAATGTCTATTTTACAATCTTTTCCAACTTTTGTTGTCGATGATTTACTCAAAATTCTATTAAAAGTAGTCAGAGGTAAAATTAAAATCAGTAATTCTAAAAAACTAACATTGAATAAACATCGTAAGCCTTTGTTATCACTAGTAAATAATAAAAATCGACAGCAAATGAGAAAAATCATATATAAACAACAAGGTGGTTTTATCGGAGCAATGTTACCATTAGCATTATCATTATTATCACAATAAACGATGGGTAATCATTACCTAATGTTAAATTAAAATTTAAATCATCTTGTTGTAATGGAGAAGATTTGGACGAACCCAGAAGACGAAGCAGGTTTCGGTGGAGTGGCAAAGTTAAAGAAAAGAGTCCCAAAGTCGAAAAAGGAAACGCAAAAGTGGTTGTCAGATCAGCTTGCGTACAGTTTAAACAAACCAATGCGGAAAAGATTTCCAACGAGAGCTTATAAAACATTCGGTATTAATGATTTATGGCAAATGGATTTGATGGAGATGATACCGTATTCGAAGATTAACAAGGGTTATAAATATATTTTAACGTGTATTGATGTTTTCAGTCGTTTTGCTCGCGGTGTACCAACAAAGACAAAATCTGCAGAGGAAATATCTAAAGCAATTAACTCAATGTTTAAAAATGAGCATCCAGACAATTTGCAAACCGATTTAGGTATTATTGTTATTATTATTATTATTATTATTACTATTATTATTATTATTATTATTATTATTATAGGCAAGGAGTTTTACAATAGTAAAGTTAAGCAAATCCTGGATCGTCTCAAAATAAATCATTATTCTGTACATTCTCAATACAAAGCCGCACATGTTGAAAGTGTTGGGCCAGAACGTAAACGGCCTTGAGGAATGTTTTAATGGATCAGTAACATACACGCAAATACAACATGCAAATTTAAATAAACCTATTAAACACCAATTAAACCCTATTAAATATGAGAAAAAAGGGAATTAAAAATAAAATAATAAACATAAAAATAAATTAAAATAATAACAAAACGCACCAAGATCCGCACGATACCAACACAAACATAACAAGAAAACACAACAAATTCGACAAAATTGAAAAAATTAATAAAAGTTCATTAAAGTGAAATTTAAATTGGAAAATTTGAATTAGTAATAATTCAATAAAAATACTAAATCAAAAATTATAAAAATAAATCAAAAAATAACAAAATTAAAGAACAGAATTTACTAGAAAATAACAAGGTAGAATTTTGTTTTACTGCATCAAATTTAACATGCGAGAAAAATAGGTATATATACTGATCCATTTTCACATTAAACTTAACCAAAAAACCATAAAACCATTTTTAAACCGTTTTTAAAAACCGTTTTTCGAAACAAACCATTTTGAATCAGAATTTGGTTTTGAATTATTGATTAAAAATCTATTTTTGAAGACAAATTTTTAGGTGAGAAATATTTATGTTGGAACCCTCTTTCCACGTCACGTCCATTGCAACTCGGTAGGGCTCTGCTTGGGCGTCGGCGTGGGAGAGAGGCATTTATGTTTTATTTCATGATATGCTATTTTATGCGATTTATGGATTGGCAATGAATGGTAACTATGTTCTTTTTTGTTAGCAATTAATAAATATTATTGATATTCATAAATTGTTTTATATATATTTTTCATAAATTAAACTGTCGAAATTTTTCCGGCCCACAGCCAACACATAACGCAAGAAAGCAAAATCTACATAGTACAGATTTGTGTAAGAGCGTGGAAAATCGCTAATGATATGTACCCGTGAAGACTCAGCGTGCGGAACGCAGGGGTCGTAACGTCAATATTATCCCTATAGCTGAAAAGAGAAATAAGGAAGAAGTCTCTGGCTGCTTCCTCGTTTCTCATTTCTGTAAAATCGACCTAAATTTATGTTACATACGGCTCAAAATCATCACACCGAGTAGTCCAGTGGGCACTCAGTAAATATAATATAAACATAAAATGCGCCTAAGGCCTATTAAAGGGAAAGGGTACGGGAATAAATTACATAAAAATCGTTGATATAGCTAACTTGAAGCAATAATCATTGGTATACTAATTTAAATTTAAAATTCATTGGATAAATAATTCATTTTCTCAATTAAATAAAATTATCGATTAGTGACTAAAAACAAACAACTCTTTGATTAAGCTGAATTCATTCCATTAAACTTAAAGGAATTCTTGCGTAAACGTACATACTTTATTGGTTAAATTAACTTAATTAAAACAACGTAGTTTATGGATCAAGAACAAAAAATTTCCTTATATTAATTGTTGATTACATGATATAAATTCCTCGATTAACGATAAGGTGTTAATTGAACTAAAAAACGATGTCGATTAAACCAAGCCGTTCAGTGATTAAAAATTAAGAGTAATTTGAATAAGAGTAAAATAAATTTCTTTAGTAGAGATTAAGCAAATCCTTGGATAAGGATAAAGTAAAAACTGGATTCATGGATTTAATAGTATTGGGTCAATATTAAAGTAATTTCATAGAATTAAAGTAAAGGTTGCTTAAATTGGTTGAACGTAAATATAAAAAGACCGAGTAATGGAAACCAAAATATATTATTAAAACCTTCCGTTAATTAGAATTAGAATAATTTATAGATAGAAATAGAGTTTTTCTTAAAAAATGAAACCAGTTCAGAGATTAAGCCAAGCGATCCCAGACGAAATACACGAATTATTGTTTAAACCAAATTAATATAATTACAAGAATCAACGTTTTAAATAAGAGAAAAATTTTATTTTAACATTACATAAATTGTTAACTCACGAAAAGGCTCCACATCGATTTTTCTCTTTGAATAAATAAAACTCCACATAACGAAAATATCACAAGGACATGGAATTGCATCTACTTGAAGGCCTCAATCGTAATAAGCAGTTTCCCTTAAAATGGCAATAAGACACATTCATATTAATCAACGAAATAACTTAGCCGAATTATTTTAGCTAGGTTCAAATGAATCCGTCGATCAACAATCCTGAAAATGAAATGCTATGGACTTAATCACAGGATGTAAATAAGCTAACTCACTTCCTTTCGACCACTTAAGCCGCATGGGTAAGATCCGCCGGAAATCACATGGAATCGCCAAACACACGTCTATGCTTCATCGATTTATCCACTCGACATCCGGTCTCGCCTTTACACGTTCAGATCACCTGCTTATAAAATTGTTCAATAAAATTGGATGAAAATTTAAGTTAACTTACTGAAATGCTACCCATAATATCGAGTCTATAACAACTTAAAACTAACATACCTAGTTAGATTAAAACCAAGTTAATTAGTGGACTTATCTCACGTATATTATTAATTACACTAGCATAAAGCACCCTACAGAGGAGTACACACTAAGGGACCAGGTCCGTAAGTTAATATAACCTTCTTATTAACGTCCCATCGCGTAAAGGAAAGCAATAGTCACGTTTAGCTTATCAAACAGAAATTCGCAGATGTGAGTGAACCCCTATCCACCGAGATGTCAGCGAACCAATTTTCATAGTATCAGAATGGTATTTGATTGTTATGATCTTGAATGAATGCATAAGAGCGTCGGAGGAATTAATCGACGAGATATAGCACCCTAAAGTTTCTAGATAAACCGTCTACTCGTTTCGAAAGAATCACAACCAAGTATAAAGCTACTAGAATTCGATAGGATTAATTTGGATGACACCCTTAACAATAACATAGGCACCATTTATTTGCTAATAACTTGGAATGGGTGAATCAATCGAATCTAATGACAATAATGTTTAGACATGTCGCCCAAACGAATCGCCAGTCGAGAGACGGACAAACATGGACAGACAGGAGTCCCGCCGACTACAAGAATAGTTGACCAGTTGCAACAACCGTGGCCATATCCTACTACCTGGAGGATATTAGGCTTAGAGAAGGATCCCTGCGGTCTCACTGGACAGCAATATCCAGCTGCGGAGACCTACATGAACGCACAGAACCTCCTCACCCAATGGGAAAGGGTGCAGGAGCAGGTGGATCTACAGGTGGTTAAGGCGAGGATGTATCTCGCAAACGTGGTGGAAGATATCCACCTCGCCCAGTCCGTGATACCCGACAACCCTATACAGTGGCGGCTCTCAAACGAAGCCTGAAGAGACATTGTCCCGAAGAATGAATTGATAGTGATAGTCTTTATGTAGTAACTGA
Source organism: Schmidtea mediterranea (assembly GCA_022537955.1). Lineage (NCBI taxonomy): Eukaryota > Metazoa > Platyhelminthes > Tricladida > Dugesiidae > Schmidtea > Schmidtea mediterranea. The sequence continues at coordinate 195,471,406 of CM039680.1, forward strand.
TTTAAAACATTAGAAATTATGCGTGTTATTTCTTCTTATAGCTAGAATTATTCGTGATTTTGTTTAATGAGATAAATGATGATCTAACTTAACCTATAATGAATTAAAATGATATCTTTGGTTATAGTGATGTCTTCCCTACAAATCCTACAATCTGAACTGGACCACGCGAGACAGTCAAATGTGAAATTACTCACCCAAATTATTCAGTTGACCCGAGAAATGCAGCAGATAAAAGCAACATGGTCGGATCCCGCAAAAACGAAAGCGGTCTACCACTGACTCACGGCGGCCCAGAAAGGCTGGGCAGAAGAGCGGCAGCTCAATCAGAGCCTGCGCACGCAAATTCGGGGACTTGAAGTCGCCCTAGCAGTCTGCCGGGAAGGGGAAGCGGTAACATATCCGCTCGTCTTCGCCCCAACCCAAATGTCGCAGAAAAACACCCAGTCAGCAGAGCAACCTATCCCTCCAGCAAATAATCGTCGGCCGGGACGCAAGGAACGTGCCCGACGTCGAGCAATCCAGCTTCAAAATCATTAACTCGTAAAAATTGCGCGTGTTGCTAATTAAATAGAGTAGTCGTGTTCTTAATCAATTTGTTCCTCTGATATATCTACATGCCAGCGTTATTTTAAATATCCGCATCACGTCGCCAAACCTTCGTTTCATCTTTCCACGGGCAAATAAGAACCTAATCTTGAATGACCACGAGGGACAGAGCAAAGCGAGCATAGGTCTTCTATCGACAGCTCGTGAACCCGAGGGTTGTCCGAGCAACTACAGTACTAGCGATAATACTCAATTTTTGCGGACAATCCACCACTTGAGCACATTACCAACGTTGCCTAGCAACGGGTGCCAAGTGGCAGTTAACAACATTTTGTATGGCGTTACTGGGGTAACTAGAAGGATAAGCCAGATTCGAAACCCTGTAACCCACCAAAAGATTTAACCGGACATTGAGGGATAGATTGAAGAAATATTTCGTGCATCAAGGTAATAAAATATGGATAAATGTATTACCGAAAATACTTGTTAGTTATAATAATTCATCACATCGAGGTCTGAATGGTTTGAGACCCGTAGATATCAGCTCGAAAACATTAGCTAAATCAGTACGGTCTATAACAGTTGCTATTACAAAACCAAAATATAAAGTTGGTGATCACGTTAGAATTAGTAAAATATCTGCTTCACCTTTCATCAAAATTTTGATAGTAATTGGAGTGATGAGGTATTTCAAATTACTAAAATTAATACTAAACAGAGTCCTGTAATGTATGTTATTAAAGATAGTGATAACAATTTAATACAAGGGAAATTCTATGAACAGGAATTACAAGTTATTTCCAAACCTACAGTGTTCAGAATTCAGAAAATATTGAAAACTAAAATGGTGGGTAAGGATAAACAATACTATGTCAAATGGCATGGATATCAAAAACCCTCATGGATATCATCAAAAGACCTAGTAAAATGAGTTTCTATACAATTTTACCGAGTAATAGTTGCCCACTAATCCATCCGGAAAATCAGGCAAGTAAATTTATGGTTGATCTTCAAAATCCCATTTATTTACATGGAAATTGGGAAGTTGCTTTGCAAGACTTTACATTTGTGTACAATACATTCCCATTTTATAGTCATTGTAAAATCGGATTCAAGAAACGTGTACCCAAAACCTGTAGTGGTATTTTCTCAATCAATAATTTTGAACGATATTGTCATATTCCAGATTTTAGATGAAAATTGTGGCATGTTTGGGATTAGCCAAATTTTTATCAAATGTAATTTCACAAATGTTATTATTCAGACTGAATTTACATAATCCATCTTTAACAAATTCAATAGTTTTAAATATATGTAAACAATTGAATAAAATAAATTTATGTAATTCTTCAAGTGTTTCAATATATAAATCATTAGTAAATGTAAATGTCTCTTCAACTTCATTAATATATGATAGTGATATTTTGATGTTTTCGATTGTTACACTTTTTTCATCAAATGTTTTGAAACGTATTAGGTATTCAGTACCAGGAACAACAATGCTAAGCTTATCACAATCCATTCGCTTGGCATCCTCAATACTTTCAAACTTTATTGTAAATGAACTATAATCACAACTAACATTCAATCCATCTTTGAAAAACATTAATAAAAATAACAAAGAAATATTTATTAAAATCTATGATAAACCTTGTTACATAAATATAAAACAGATACTCCAGTGAATAGTTTTAATAAAAATTTGCAATTCTCGATATAAATATCAGAGCGTTTGGCTTCTGCGGCAACTTGAATAATAGCTGTCCATCCACCGTTTGATTCTACCCACGGATCAATTTTGTTTCTATCACCTAAATAATAATAAATTAATAACAATATAAAGTAATATACCTCTATAGACCATTGGAAATAATTTTCATAGTCGGATCCAGATTTTAATATCATGTGTTTCATGTACATTAATCCTACTATTATTCGCATCCATTTATTATTTTCATCGAACATGTAACTAAATATTGATTGGAATGCCTTCTTTCTCTCCAATGGTGGCAAATTGAGAATTTTTTCATAATCGAATGGGATGTCTTCAACGATTTTCTCGGTACGGTTTACCATAAATTTCATGTTTTTAATGATTTCATCTTCTTCTCTATTATTAGAGACCAGCTCATTCAACAAAGTTATAAAAAATTTAGTTTCTGGCATTTTATAAAAATATATGAAAGTGTAAGCTTATTTATACTATATTCGACCAATCAGAATCATGTAATACTAAGAAAATATGTAAAAATATATAATGGAAATGGCAATGATGATTTGTTGGCACTGTTAACTTCTTTCAAGTTGTTGCCACCACTGTTAACCGGTTGTTGTTGTTGTTGTTGTTGTTGTAATTTCATTATACGATTGAACTGATCAGATGTTTTATTAGAATAAAATTTTATACTATATTGAACTTGATTCATCATTTTTTCATTAAGTTTACGATTTTCTTTCAATTCTAATACTGATTTTCTTAATTCATTTTTGATAGTACCAATGGTCTTATTTAGATATATAATATCATCATACAATTCGTTTTTAGCTCTTTTTAAAGTCTCATATGTATGTTCAAATCGGAATTCTTAATTACTCATTCTTTCAGATAATCTTTTGACTGGAGTTTTCAAATATCTAGGCCTATCTATCATATACAAAATATCCATCAATACAGCGGTATCTGGACATACACATCTTGTTGAATTTTTACCTTGAACGGTTACAACAATTGAGTTGGCCATATTAAAAACTAATAATATTATTAAAATTTCTTTAATCATTTTCAAAACATTATAAATTAATATTTATTGTTTATAGCTAAAGATGTGTGTGTGTGTGTGTGTGTCTAAATTAGTATAAAAGTAATTGTTATTTCAATTTTTATCATTAAAATGATTGTACCGAGCGCAGTTCAAGCTATGAATGAAATTAAACATTATGGTAATTTATTATTACTATTATTATTATTACTTGTTTTTTAGATGATTATTTTAAAGTTATTAAAGAACGTCTGGAATTCTATTATCCAGAAATACATGGAATCATGGATAAGCCAGCATCAATAATTCCAGACTTGATATTCAATCATACATCAATATGGATATTTACTGTAATCGATGAGTTCCTATGGGATATCGAACAAAACAATTTGTCCAAAGATATGGAACCCGAATACCCTTGTGGTGATGGATGTCATTGCTGCGCTGCCAGATATCGGAAGTATGTGGAATGGGCTTTGAATAAAGCTCTTCGACAATACTACTATAGTAGAATTATCTCTTTATAATAAATTTGTTGTATATGTCGTGGTTTTCATTATATATAGTAAAAATAATAATAATAATAATAAATAATAATAATAATAATAATAAATATAATAATATTAATAATAATAATTATAATAATATTAATAATATTAATAATAATAATAATCATAATAAAATAATTGACTTGATTAAAACAAACAATTTAATTTAATAATAATAAATAAATTTACAAAATATATACTACTCATTTTTATAAGTAGTAAATTTAAATTTAAAAATGTTTAAAAATAATATGACCTTGAAAAATATGATGAGTGATCCAATGACCTTGAATGAGTCATGGTCTTTGTTTAAATGACCTTGAAAAAATATGATGAGTCATCCATTAATTAAAACAAATTAAAAATATAACAAAAATTAAATAAAACAAATAATTAATTAAAATTCGGAAAAATGCCTACAGGTGCAAAAAGAAACATATGAAAAATAAAATAAACTGCCAAAACCTTGCAAAATAAGGTTTAGAAAAAACACAGGCAGAAGAGGCAACCAGAAAACAAAATATTGGGGTTTAAAAATAATATTTTAAGAAAATAATAATAAAAATAAAATCCAACAATAAAATATTAATATATCAAAAAATAAAGAAAAATATATAAAAAATTACAAAAATATTTTGAAATAAATAAAATAATTAAAAAGCCCTAAAAATGGCGAAAAATCGCCCATTGGTCGCACACAGGCACGAAAATACTATATATACGGCAGTCATTTTCATAATTTCTAACCAAATTTAACCGAATTTTAACAGACTTAGAAATTTTAGTCCGGCAGAAAATTTTTAGAAAATTTGTAGAAATTTTTAGACTAGCAGTGAATCATTCTTAGACAAAATTTTGTATGCCAATTCATGTCAATTTTCCCAATCTGGTTGTAAGTATTGTTTTCTTGTATAAATATATATTTCGAAGTCTTGTTACTTTGATTTTATTCTGGATGGTCGTGGAATCTTTTGGTGCCACTGACAAATCCCCCTAAAATCTTATTTATACTAAGTATTTAAATAGATGGTTCATGGGACGACCGTGTGCCGGCTAGTGGGTGAAAACCCTTAGTTGAGCTCGTGGGTCGTGCCTCGTGAACCCCTCGGCAGTTCGCAGTCGGTTCTGGCTTTGTGCACAGGACCGCTATGCAGGGCGCCGTTGTATACTCGAGGCGGCTGCTGAAAATGTGGCCGGAGCGAGTCGGAATAAAATTCGGGAAGTGCGACTTTAGTTAAGGGGGAATAAAGTTTTGTAGGGAAAATTTAAAACTTGGTCAGAAAATTAATCAGAAAATCAAGTAGGAAAGGATAGGATAGTATAGGAGTGCAAATTTGAAAGTATCTTTTCCAAAAGTTGAATGATATAATCTGACAGAAGAGAGAAATGTTTATTGAAGTGATCGCAGAGGGTTATAATTTCTTAAAATCACGGGAAACGTACCGGAAATTAAGGAATTGTTAATCAAATCTTAATATAGGTAAAGATTAGGAAAAATGTAGTCGATTCCGTGATTGAACAAATGAAATAGGAAATTTACCTAAAAATAAGGGAGGAACGCTGCCCAAATTTTTGAAGGATATTTTTATAAATAATGCGTAAAGATGACAAACAAGTATGGAAATTGTAGGAATAGACGAGTAAGGACCAGGATATAGAAAAAGAAAGACGTAAGACCTTCCATCGGCAGACCAGAACCCGAAAGGGAAAATATCGTGAGGAGTAGTTCTAGTAATGGAGCTCACCTGCTCATGAATTTTCAACCCTTATGTACATTACCAACATGGCAATTACCATGGGTACATAGGAGGGATAGAATAATAATCTTGCTGGCGTTTAGGGGGGTAGATACACAAAAACCCTAGGAAAAATAAATAAAAACCAACCCTATTCACCAACAAGTGTAAATAGGTGAGGAAAGATTTGAAGTGATTTTTGATGACGGAAAATAATTTACAAATTATTTTTTTGTAAAACTATAGGGGGTATGAAATTTACAAATTATTTTTTGTAAAATTATTGACTTGGTGGTCACGGGGTTTGTCCTGGACACTGGCATATATACACTACTGATTGGAAACGAAGCCAGCAGAACCATTAGAAAATCCAAAGATTCTCGGTCTCAAAATTAAACGCAATCTACGTGGTATATTGACGTGGTCAATAGGTAAAGCATTTGATTCAAGTGAAAATAGTTACTAGACGTAAATTATTTTCTTTTAAGGTAAATTTTACTTAAATTTTAAATATAGTGCTTTTTTTACAACCTAACTCCTAATATTTATTTTTGAGTGCAAAATAGTGTAAAAGAAGTGCAAGTTTTGTGTTTTATTTTATCACACTATAGAATGAGGTTTTGAGATTTTAGAAAAATTCATTTTGCAAAAATATATTTTTGAGCTGAATAAAATTTCCTTGGTGTGATAATGATATGAATAAATACAATTAATTATTGTTTCACGCATTTCTCATTAAATATGTTACAAATATACATGGGAATTATTGATGAAATTTATAAATGCATTTATCACTAACCGGAAATGGAATGTTAATTGTAGGAATTCTTTTATTAAATCTTCTTTTATAATGCGCTTCTACATTGTTGGCACCTTTGAATGCTCTTAAAATCTTTACTAACTCTAAGTTTGTTTTTAATGGAAATTCTTGACCGGTTAAATTAATGAAATATTTCCAATTTTTAAATCTTTCATAAAGATCTTTCATACAGTTTAAGTCAGCAATTAAAACCGACATTTTGCCCCATTGCACATCGACACGATTTTCTGTAATAACTATATTATTAAATTTAGAATTGAGACACTCCACCAATTCTCGAATAGCAGTTTCGAATTTTGCATTAGATTTTTTATCGATATGGAAACAATAAAAATTCCAAGGACGATAAATCATTCTCAATAATCTTTCGACTTGAGAGGCAGTTTTAAAAACCATAATACTAAAAGCGATTGGAAAGCTTTTTTCTTCGTTACTCGGTTCTTGAAAAAAATATTTTTGCTGATCTAAAAATTCAGTGCAATTCCTTTGAATTTCTTCAGTAATTTGAGAATCAGTGAAGGTCTGATTAGGAGGAATATGCCATAAAGTGGCTGTATTTATTAATTCTTTACTGGCATTGTGTTGAAAATATTCATAACAATTAAATTCTGATGGCATATAAATTTTTCCGAAGTTAATTCGATTAGTTGAAAACAAATAGTATATAAGAAGGCACATAAATAGGCATAATACAAATATTACAATTGCTTTTGAATATCTTACTATTTTCATTTCGATAAATAAAATATTTTAAAAAGAAATAAAAACAAATGACCACGATGATATTTAAATAACTAATTAGAATATATAAACAAGCTCTGATTTTTTACATATGCTATTTACATATATTTTTTAATATTTTAAAGAATTTTTGGGTGTAAAAATTATTAAAAAATTTATTAGTACATTATGAAAACATAATTAGTAACTTAATTTATTCTTTTTCATTCGTCACCTTCAATCCGTTTTCCTTTTTAATTTCATTTATGGCCATTTACTTTTTGACTAAAAATCAATGTTTCTACATTTGAAAAAATATTTATCAGTGATTGAGAAAATTTACCACGCAAATTCTACCAATTAAAAAATTTGGCTTCCCTCTTCGAATTGTGGGGTTAGTGGTGTCTACGACCTTGACCCCCACCATACAATTGCTGGGCACTGATGGGTCCTTAAAATAGTTTTGAACTGCCTAAGGGTTATTATTCCCACCTAGCGCCTGCATAAGAATTTGAACCGCTAGTCACCCGTCAAAAATTGACGTTGGTACTGTGAACTAGTGGGTGGAAGGTTAGCAAAAGGTGAGCTCCTTCTCAAGAACTGCTAATGCCCTAACCCCCCTCGGGTCCATGAGCTGTCATAGAAGACTTCATGCTCTTACTTAATCGGTCCTCCTTTCATCTATCTATCTAATTACTAATTTATCATTACTAACTTATCTATCCATTAGATCACTCAGTACTCCATATTCAACAACTTCAATCCCATCCACACGTCCGTAACAAATTCAACATTAAAGTTAACAATTTATATTCAAGATAAATAAACAATTCATATTAGAAAATTTAAGATTAAAGAACCATCAACATTTACAAATCATAGTCACATTAAATGTGTAATCACAGAGTTAAGGTGAATCAAAATCCGTTGGCATCTAAGATATGCCCCAATAAGCGAGCGCGATTTACCCTATACTGTCGCTCCCTCTCTTTTTTATTTGGGCGATTCTTCCTGCGGTTTCTTTTGGGTAATTCCCCTGATGTATGTGAGGGGCCTGATATTATGGGTCTTACGTCATCGTCTTTCCTGGTGACGTTCCTCAGGACTATTGCTTCTTGTTCCTCTGAGAGTGAGACACCACTCTGCATGAGGCCTATGCGGATGTTGTCCTTGAGTTTCCATTCATTCCCTTGCTTTTCAAGCTCCTGGGCCTTCTGTTCGGCCGACCGCAGGGCTTCATTCTTCTGCTCCAACTGTACCTTCAGGGTGTCTATCTCTGCCTTTAACCGGGTTGCTGCCTCAGGGCGTGTCCATGTCTGCTCCATGTAGCGGCACTTCCGCACCATGGCCTCTGCCCTCTGGGTTTGTACTATTGCGGTTTGATGATAACCGGCTATGTCTCTGCGGAATTGCTCTAGTGTCTTTCTATGTGGATCCACTGAACAAAATTTAATTTTAATTCCAACTTTATCTAATCCAATTTACAATCATGAATATTAACATAATTTTATGCTTTAAGCAACATTCCTAGGGTAAGTATGATGCAATCTAGATGGGGAAAGGATGGGTGTGTCTCCTGATTCCCTTATAGGTACTAAAGATATCTATCAACATACTCATAGCCATTTAATCATAACAGGCATTAGCAATGATAACATTGACAATACCTGTGATAACCAAGGATAGATACGTAATTCATTATATTATCAACATTATAATAACAATACGAAATTTATTTTTCTATTTAAGAAACTAATTTACAAAATTTAAATTTATTAAATTTAAATATAAAAATAAAAATTTGAAATACTATAAAGAAATTTACCAAATCTTTTATTAAAAATGAAGATAAAAAGAAATTTTTTCGACAATCTAAAATTCATTATTCTATTTTAATTTTGTTTTGTTACAATTAACCAATTCATCCCTTGCTTGTCGCTCGTTGTCATAGCAACGAGTCAACGATCGGCAAATTTTCAAGGTTATAATTTTGTATCTTTTTTAATTATTATTTTTGTCATTTTTAGATTCCCTGCCGCAGTCAGATCGTCCGCTGCACCACCCTTCGATGTCAACACTCTCCATCAGGTATGGTTCTTAATATTTTGGTTATTTTATTCATTATTAAGTCCCAGATCGCCCAAAAATACCCGACAACTGATATCCCCGCATTGGATTTATTTATTGGAAGATTTTCTTCCACCGATATGGTAATGTTGGGCCAGCACACAAATAGCCTTGAGAATTGTTTAAATGCATCAATAATACAGCACGAAAACCCAGCACTAAGATAACTTAAAATACAATATACAACATCAACTAAACACTTTAAAATCTGAGAGAATATAAATAAATATAAAATCAAAAACATAAAAATTAAAATAAAATAAATACAAAATGCATCAAGAACCGCACGAAATTTACATAAAAAATAACATAATAACAAGAAAATTCGACCGTAAAATGACCATTTATATAAAATTAAAAAATAAATGAATTAAATGAATAAAAATAAAATATTTTTGGATGAATAAATTTAATTAAAAATGTTATAAATAAATTACCAATTTAAATTAAGAAATAAATAAAAATTTAATGTAGATAACATAAATAATTTCAAAGTCGAATTTTGTTTAATCGCAGTAAAACTAACACGCAAGGTTAAGGCCAAATTATAGGTATAAATACCGATGTGTTTTCACAAATTTTCAGTCTTATTTTTCGGAGAAAAAATTTCATTACAGAACTGTATAACTGGTTGTATAACTGGTTGAGAGCCGTGCATTCAGGCAATTAACACGGGTAAGTGTTTTGCCTGAACACGATCACTCTCAACTGGTGCAATATTATTAATTGATTTTTTCGAAGGGAATTGATGGGTAATTTTTCAATTGAATTTATGGATGACTTTTCAGATCGAATTTATGGATGATTTTTGTTTTTCAAATTGAATTTATGGATGATTTTTGTTTTTCCAATTGAATTTATGGAGGATTTTTCGAATCGAATTTGTGGTAATTTTTCAATTGAATTTATGGATGATTTTTTCAAATCGAATTTAGATGATT